>VZTO01009375.1:69470-96651 GCA_013400615.1 Syrrhaptes paradoxus | reverse complement strand
GGTCAAACCCCAAAGTCTTCTCTGCCATTTGGGTGATGTCAAGCTGCATCTGCTCATTTGCATGACTGGGAAGAGCTCAAGGGAGACTGGTTGGGCTGATACAACCCAAAGCCATCTCTGTGGCACCAAGCTGCTGCCCAGATGTCCTCACCAGTGGCCTTACTCAACTGCGCAGGGCGTGTGACACTACTGGGGGTTTTCTAGCTCCCCAAGCTGGAAAACGCTTGCTGCCCTGCTCAATGCGGTGTTCTTGCCACTTGACCTGGGGATTGGCTTTCAGGCAGGCTCATTCACATTTAGACCATGCTTTTGACCTTGCCAGGTACCATGGCGATAGCTGTGGTCATCAGATACCACCTACTGCAGCCCCAACTGGGTTTTTTTTCTCAATATCAGGCTTCAAGATGTTCAAGCTGGGTATGACTGCCTAGCAGCTTGGTGCGGTAAATTGGGCACAACTTGCTGTCACATTCGGTAAGGTCAGAGCATGAAAAATGGCAATGGCCTGCAGGTACCGATGTGCTGCTCCAGTCTGATGTGGTGGGAATCACGGGCTTGGTGGGACTGGGCATCTCTCCAAAACCGCAGTATGTAAGTGTAGCCATTACAGCAACATTTGGGCTGACCTCTCCAGCCCAAGGAGCTTTGCACCTCGATGGGCTTGCTTGTTGTCATCCTGCCCTGGCAGGATTTGCTATTGCAGAGTGACCCTGTTTGTCCTCAGAGTAGTAGGCATCCAAGAAAAGGACTTTGTTTTCCTGTCGTTTGTCTGAATGAAGTTGCGAAGAGCAGGATGGGTGCGGGATGTCTCATGCGTGCGTTAATATCTGGCTGTGGCAGGAAAAATCAGAGCTGGGTCTCCGTTCTTTTCTCTGTGTGTGTGGCACTGTCATCACAACGTGTCTGCACTGCTTAACGATGGCTGGTGGCTTTTTGCTCCTCAAGGCTCTGTTCTCAGTGTTGCAGGAGTATCACCACTTTGTCCCCAGCCCAGTCCTCGGGATGCCAGATACTGATGGTCTCAGCCTCGATGCTATGAGCTCAGTGTCCCCATTTTTTTCCACAGGAGGCTTTGCCACCTTCTCATCCTGCTTCCCAGGGCTCTGTGAGGGGAAACCAGCTGCCATCCTGCCGATGAGCATCTCCCAGCCGTGCTTGCCCGTGGCCAATGTTGGCCCCACACGCATCCTGCCGCATCTCTACCTAGGCTCCCAGAAAGACGTCTTGAACAAGGTACGGCCCTGTTGAGGGGACACATCTGCCCCTGCCCTGGGACTCCAGCCATGCAGAGGAGTGAGGGCATTAAGGGCTCCTCTCCTGCCCGGTGGGAGGACCATGCGTGGTTGGTCTGGCCTTCCCAGGAGGCTGAAGGCAGGCAGTTCATCGGCAGAGCCCAGCAGAACTGGAGAGGATGGTCACAGGATGAGTTGTCGTATATTGATGAGCTTTGGGGTGGTCAAGCTCTTCCCAAGTGCCTGTAGCAAACTCAGGGGTGGGAGGACCACAGCCGGGAAAACATCTGGGCTTAGAGGGGGAGTTACCACAGCTGGAGGGAGATGTGGGACAGGAGCCAGCTTTGCACGCACCTGCCTCACCAGCCGGATAACACCAAATTCAGCAACGCTGTCATCCCCTTGGGAGCCAGAGAGAGTGGGAACAAGCTGGGGTATTCACCCATGGCAGCGTGGGGACATGCAGCTCTGGCCAGGGACAGGGGCTTGGTCAGGAGACCCAAAAATGAGCAAAGTTTTGCCGTGAGAAGAGAGGAGAAAAGAGGGACGGTGCCCTTTTAAAGATGCTGGAAGGGCTGTGCTGTGATGTCACGCCAAGGAAGGAATTTTGTTTAAAGGAAAAATAACAGTGAGAAGAAAGAAAGAGGAATTGCAGTGAAAATGCCGCCGGGCGCCTGCCTACCACAGGCAGGAGGGAGCCAGCCGGGCGTCCTCGCCCAGGGCAGGCGAGGGGGGAGAGGGACCAGCACGCCAGAGGGGGGTTGGAGACAGAAAGGAGGGAGAGAGAAATTAAATACAGGGAGTAGAAGGAAATGAAAGAGAAAAATGCCAAGAATGTGAGCCCAGGAGGAGCTGGGCTGGCTGTGCCGAGCTGAGGCTGGGCTCTGCAGAGCCTGCTGGGGTGGGCAGAGACAAGCGGCGGGAGAGCCGGGGCTGAAATCCCGATGCGGTCTCCTGAGGAGCCAACATCAGGCAGGGAAATTGATGGTTTCCTTCCCTCCCTGTCTTCTCGGAGGGTTTTGATCATCTTTTTTGAGTTGTGTTTTGTGCCGTCCCCACGATGCGGCCAGAAGATGCTCTATTCATACACAGCAGAGCAGGGCCAAGTGCGGAGGCTTCTCTTCTCCAGCACGTTGCAAAGGAGAGATCCCACATGGCAGCTCCATGCACTCTGACATGTGGAAGGACTCTTTTATTTCCATGTTTTCTCCTCCAGTTTAATTCTGGGTCTTCCCTGGAATAGTGCAGAACAGGCACTGAGACCCAGCAGCTGGCACAGGTGTTCCCCCATTTTTTATACGCACCATGTCCCCAGTTGTACGGTTGATACCTAATCTGATGGGATGGGGAAAGAGACGGGTAGGATGAGCCATAAATTTGGTGTCAGCACCACATACAGGTGAAGCTGGCCATAGCAAAGACATGGGTTGACATTGCTTAACACAGGGTGCTACCAATGATTCGCCTCACTCTGTTGGTGAGATGCCTGCTCTTTCCCTCAGCTGGTACTTTCAAAGCTTTCCTTCTTGTGTTTTCCTATTCTCATATGGGGGTTCTTGTGTTTTCCCCTCTGGGACCCCTTTCCAGGTGTCTTTGGTCTTGCTTAGTTTTACTTGGACCAAAGTAAAGATCTGCTGAGGTTCAGACCTGTGTCATCTAAATTGACACAACCTTCTGGTCTCTGCTGTACTCCCATCAGCAAGGCCAAGGCAGCAGTGGGAGACCCACAGGAGCAAATATTGGGGTGGGAAAAGGCAGGGAGAGCATGGCAAGGCGGATCTTCAGTACTCAGTGCTGGCTGAAGTCAGCCAAGTCGTTCAATCGCTTCTTTCCCACCAGGACTTGATGACGCAGAATGGGATAAGCTATGTCCTCAACGCCAGCAACTCCTGTCCCAAGCCGGACTTCATCTGTGATAGTCACTTCATGCGCATTCCTGTCAATGACAACTACTGTGAGAAGCTGCTTCCCTGGCTCGACAAGTCCATTGAATTCATCGGTGAGCACTTGTTGCGATGGTTGCAGACCCTCCCATTTCTCAGGCTTCAAAACCTGAACTCTTCTTCTGTCCTCCAAGGTCTTACTCCCAGCAACCCTTGTCCTTTCCCACAAAGGGGATGAGGGTTGGGGAGGGAGGCTAGAGTCATTTTGCTCACTATCTCTGATTGCATCAATGCTTTTCCCTCTGTTTCCTCTACCACACTCCAGACAAGGCCAAGGTGTCCAGCTGCCAGGTGATTGTGCATTGCTTGGCCGGGATCTCCCGATCGGCCACCATTGCCATCGCCTACATCATGAAGACCATGGGTATGTCGTCGGATGATGCTTACAGGTGAGTTTGCCCTGAGGGAGGGGTTACACCAGTATGCTTCACTCCAGGGAAGGAAAGCAGGCTGAGCCCAGAGGGAGAGGGTGGGAGCTCCTTGAGGCTCTGTCTTGCCTTGACTGAGTCCTAGTCAAACCTCCCATCGTAAAGTGCATGCAACAAGGAATGGTTGGAGCGATAAAATAATAGAATCACAGAACGGTTTGGGTTGGAGGGGACCTTAGAGACCATCCAGTGCCACCCCCTGCCATGGGCAGGGACACCTCCCACTAGCCCAGGTTGCCCAAAGCCTCATCCAGCCTGGCCTTGAACCCCTCCAGGGATGGGGCATCCACAGCTTCTCTGGGCACCCTGTGGAGGCGGGAGGCAGTCCCAGCTCTACCCCTGGGGCATCCCCAGGCCCCATGGTTTCCCCATGACCCCTTTCTTCAGAGGGTCTGGCCAGAAGGTCCTGGACAATGCCTCTTCTCCCCAGAGAGGCTGAGAGAGCAGGGGTGAGCGGCTGAAGGGCCAAGCACCAACCAGGGCTGTCTGTGCCTCTCGGCAGGTTCGTTAAGGACCGTCGCCCGTCCATCTCACCCAACTTCAACTTCCTGGGCCAGCTCCTGGAGTACGAGAGGAGCCTGAAGCTCCTCAAGGCCCTGAAGTCAAAGGGTGACCGGGGCGAGGGGGACACCCAGCAGGACCCAGCCGAGGCAGCTGAGGGCAGCCGGCACCCCCCAACACCTACCTCAGAGAAGGCCGAGGAGGTGCCAAGAGGCGCCAGCTCGGCGTCCCCCCACGGTGACCCCGAGCGGCAAAGCGGGACCCCAAAAGTCCTGTCACCCACCACCCTGCAGCAGGGGCTCAACGGCTTGCACCTCTCCTCCGAGCGCATCCAGGACACCAACCGCCTGAAACGCTCCTTCTCCCTGGACATCAAATCCGCCTACTCCCCGGGTCTGCGGCAGGACCCCCCCACGGCCCCCGGCCCCGGGGACGCCCCCAAACTCTGCAAGCTGGACAGCCCCTCGGGCCCCGGTGGCCTCGGCCCTTTCTCCCCGGGGGCGGACAGCCCCGACCGGCCCAACGGCCCCGACCTCCTGCTGGAGGCCAAGGTGAGGCAGCGGCGGAAGCACCGGCACCCGGCGGGCTCGCCGGCCCACGGCCTCAGCCTCAACGTCGGCGGGGCCTGCGCCGCACGCAAGAGCCCCGGCGCCGAGGACGGGCTGCCCCCACGGCTCGGCCAGCCGGCCGCTGCTGCCACCACCACCGCCACGTGGAGCGGGGTGCACCTGGAGTCCCCCGGCACCCCGTCCAGCGAGGCCGGCTGGTACTTCGGCACGGACTCGGGCGGCACCGGTGGGAGCGGCGGGAGCCTGTTTGCCGGCAGCGGGCCGTATCCGCCGCCGTTTGGCTGCGGCGGGGTGGCGGGCGGCTGCGAGATCAGACTGAGGGACAAGGCGCGGGCCGAGCCGCGGGACGGGCGGCACAGCTGGCACGAGGAGGCCGGCGCCGAGAAGCAGTTCAAACGGAGGAGCTGCCAGATGGAGTTTGAGGAGACCATGTCCGAGGGCAGGGCCCGGGAAGAGCTGGGTAAAATCGGCAAACAGTCCAGCTTTTCGGGCAGCATGGAGATCATCGAGGTGTCCTGACACCCGGCCAGGGCACCTGGAGAGCGGGGACGGGGACGGGTGGGGGGATATTTNCGTGCTCAAAATTTGGGCGTAAAATTCATGTAGGAAGGGGCAGGGGTTGCGATTTTGGTTGTGGGGATGGGACACGGTGCCTGTGGGGGAACCACGGCAGCTGCTTCCCTGCACCCCGGTGCACTAAGCATGCTCCCCCGTGTTTCTCTGGCTAAATATCCTAAAAATGCTGCACTGGAGCAGCCCTATACATATATAAATATATATTATATATAATATAAAGAAAAAAACCCGAAAACACACACACAAAGGAAAAGGTAAATGGTTTTACTGTGATTTTTATTGAGACGTAAATAATATTTCAATTTTTTTGTTTTTGTTTTTAATTTATTGAAGCTGTTCATTCTGGCAATGATTTGCAGACAATGTGGGGCGGTACTTTCAGCTCTATTTTTACTGTGTATGGTATTTAAATCTGAAATACGAGTTTCTAAGCAATATCTGAGGCCTGTGGCTCCTTCTATAGCTCATGTCAACAACAAAGATTTTATCCCCCCCTTCCCTTCGGGCACAGTGACAAGGGGACAGGAGACTCTCCTGGGCACTCTTTCTAGAAACGAACATGCGAATGAGCAAACCATGAAACCTTCTTACGACACAAACTGAGCCAGAAAACTCTCTTCTGGAAGCTGCTGCTGCTTTTTCACCCCTTGGTCTCTGTTTGCTTCTTCTCATCCCCATCCCAGCCATCATCCCCATCCTGGCCATCACCCCATCCTGGCTGTGCCCCCATCCCATCCTCCCTGGAGAGGGCGAGGAGGGAGTAGCCCAAGGCGGAGGGAAGGGTGTCACCTCCAGCTGCATGGGGAAGGCGTTGGAGGCTACCGCAGCGGAGGCAGGGAGGGCTGGCAGTTGGGATCTCTTGTCGGGGGGTGTCTTGCCTGCTCGCCCCAGCCCCTCGGCTCCCCCTTGCCTCAGCCACCTTGCTTGGGAGGTGTCGGCACTGTTCTCCCTTTTGGGGCAGTGGTTTTTCAGGCTTTCCCCATCCTTCATTTCAGACCTGAGAAACTCAGGGGGGAGCATGTTTGCAGGTGTCGGGACTCCCCCAGCCCTGTTCCCCTCCAAGCCAGCTCCCCTCCTTCCAGCGGTTGGACACAAGCTCTGCAAGCGCACAGGGGGCACAACTGGCTTACTTCCAGAGGCATTTGGCTGCTTTCCCCCATCCTGGTGGGTAGCCAAGCTCATGCCCCCAAACCCTGATGTCAGGCTTGGTGAGAAGCTGCTTTCTGGAGCTGTAGGCACTGAGCTGCCTCCACCGCAAAGCACATCTCTCCCTGCAGCTGTCTTTGCTTTCTCCCTTGTCTCACACTAGTTTGCAAAGCTAATACCTCAGGGGTCTCTGTTTGTGCATGTCTGTGTCCTTGTCATCCTTGGAGCGTTGGTTTTTTTTTTTCTTTTCTGGGTCCACATGGTTTCTGTCCCTGTTCCCCCTCTCATCATTCGTTTCTATCTTGAAATCCAACTACCCGTGACAAAACCAAATGATCTCAGGTGTAAAACTGAACACGAAGCAGAGGTGTGAGGAGCTGCAATCGTGCAAGGAGGGGCTGCTCGCTTCAGCTGGTTGCTTCTCCAACCACCTCTGTGTCCACAGTCGAGGCAAGTCTCCCTGGAGGCTTATTGCTTCTCTTCAGGCTGGCTTTAGTTTTTCTAGTTTTCCATGGGGCCATTTGGTGAGATGCTGGAGACCCCCACGTGCTCCTGCCTGGTTCCCCAAGGTGTGGCAGGGAGGGGCGGGGGTGGCTGGAGAGCCAGGGACCACCTGCCTCTCTCCCCACGTCACTTTGAATGAGGGCAAGAGATCTCATAGTCATCCCTTGAAAGCCCATCATCACCTCCAGCAACCACCTCAAACCAGCTCAGTGTTGCCAACCTGAACGTTTCTCCCTTCTGGCCATGAAAGGATGATGACGCTATTTTCTAAGCTCCTTTTTTAGATTCCGAGAAGTATTTGGGGCCATCTCAGGAGCTGGGCAGCTATTCAGGAGCTGCACTTGAAGCAGGGTCTCCTAAATGGGCATCCATGTCAAGTCCAAGGAGAGAGGGAGGGAAAAAGGCTTCATCCTCCCTCCAGGAAGCTTCCCAATCCCAGGGTGAGTGCTGCCTGCCTCCTTCCCAAGATCCCTGCTGGTCCCCATTCCCCTGCTGCTGCCCCGGCTGGTGGCATCTCTTCCCAAGCCTGTCAGGGCTATCTCGTGCTGAGCTCTGCTCTGTATCACTCAGTTCCTGCCCATTCCACAGGCCTCCAGGGATGGTGCCAGCACGGCTCAGCTGAGCTCAGGTCAGGCAGGTTGCTGGCAGGAGCTGTGTAGGTGCAGCTTTGGGCAGTGGAGAGGGGGCTAGATGACTTCCCAAGGGATTTGTTAAAAAGAGGACAACAGGTCGGCGTAGCCAGGTGGGGAGATGAAACAAAGCATGAGCTTGCTCTCCTGTAGCTCATCCCGTTAGATGACACGGTGCCTTACAGGCACAAAAAAGCAGCTGGGAGTATGAGAAAGGGGAGGGCACGTGTTGTAAATGAGAGTCTGAATGTCTGCAAAGGGGCAGATATGTGGTTTGCTTCTTGTCATCTTCCCTGTGCCGTGCCCCTGGGTGCTCCTCAGCCATGTTTGAGGCTTTAGACCCTACAGTCTCCTCTCTGCTCTGAAACCAGAGCAAAGAGAAGTAGATTTTAAGATTAGTAGATCATAACTGCCAAGAGACATTGATGACCCACCTCTGCAGCCTTATTTTGATGTACTTTGCGTTCATCTTTCCCCTTTACACTGGGTATGTGCACTAGAAGCTCTCTCGGGCAATATTTTAATGCTCCATCCAGAAAATACCCCTTGATGGAGCAGCCCTGCCTGAGTGTCTCCTGCCAGTGCTGACCCAAAACCACCAGGGTCCCTGAGGGGCTTGCAATTAATTAAATTTTTGGAATCACCCTCTGTCTAACCAACCATTTTGTGAATCAGAGAGTTGTGAGTGATCACATGGATGACGTGCCAGCTGGTATCCCTCCCCATCTGCCAGCCAAGCCTGTTCATGGGCTCTCGCAGCCAGACAACCCAACCCACAGCCTCACCTGGAACCCAAAATTATATTTCCATGCCAACCTGATGAGGGTGCATTTGTTCACAGGGACCCACAGTGGCAGAAGTGTGAGCAGAGGAGAGGAAAGGTCTCTCCTGCCAAGGGAGGAACCAACAAAGCTGTTGAGCGCCCAACAGTCATGGCAGCAGCAATAGCTGAGTTTTCCACCACACAGAGCAAACCACAGCTTCCCTTCAGGCTGGAAGGGGCATCACACCCTCCCTCCATCCCCCACCTGGCCCCAGAGCCTTTTGGGGGGCTGAGCAAAGCCGTTGGGGGGGGGCAGCGATCAGATTGGCAACACTGAGCCAGAGGCTTGGGTCGGAGCAGGCTCGTCCCCGGCCTCAGCAGCAGCATCCCCTGCTGCCTTCCTGGCCCTTCTCGTTGTCTGCTTGTTTCTTTGGATGTCCATCCCTGTGATATCTGCCCCTTAGGAGATGATGCCCCCCAAAACCCCCTCCTGCTGTCCCCTTCCCCCTCCCATCCCTAATACTAATGATAATAAGCTATCAGTGTTGTCATTGCAATCTATGAATGATAGATTTGAGTATTTATGATTATTATTATTATGATTATTATTATTATTATTCTGGTTATTATTCTGTACTTTTTTGCTTCTTACTCTTTGTATGTTGCTCTTTGTTTCTGTGTTGTGAATAAACTCAAGGCCCCATCACACCTTCTCTCTGCTCCCCAAGCCTGGCTGGGGCTGCCCTACGCCCATCTCCCGGCTGTTCTAAACCCCAGGAGGCAAACCCTTGGCAGAGGAGCTGCAGGGTGGTGCTTCCTAAGGGTATGAAGACACACAAACCTGGGGCAGATCCATTCTCTGAACTCTTCCCTTCCTTTCCTGCTGCTCCTCCCTCTCCATACAGGCGCCTGCTCGTGTTTGCGAGAGGCAGGAACCCACTGGCACGGAGAACAGAGGATTAAATGGCTAAAGCTTAAAGCTTTTCTAACAGCTTTGAGGAGCATTGGGCAGGCATGAAGTCAGCTTCTTCCAGGCTGTGGTCTTCCCACCTTCTGCTGGCTGTGCCTCCAGGCGGCATCTTCATCCGCAGGGGCTTCTTGCTCTGCTGTCACAGCTGGTTTGCAGAGTCTCTCCCTGCTCAGCCAAGCAATGCCCTGGTGTCCCATTTTAGCCAGGTGCCCTGGGCTCTTTTGGCTTGAATGTCCCTTGGGGACAGCACAGCCTGGGAGGACACATGGCCAGTATTATGTCAAGCCCAGTGGCAGAGCAGCAAGGAGAGATGTGAGTGGCCTCCGGTACCTGGAGAGATTTGGGAAGGGGCTGGAAATGGCTTCCGACATGGGGCTGGATACAGCCTTTACCCACCACTGATAAATCGGGGTATTGTAAGCGGGCAGAGTCCTGTGTTGCTTTTTCACCCCCATTGCCTGGGCTCCTGGTACAACCTGGAGGTTTCCAGATGACTGTAAGGTGAAGGAGGAGGCGTTAGGGGAAGGGAAGAGGAACCCAGTCTGTGCGGTGGTACGAAGCACCCTCCTTACCACAGCAGCCCCACAAAGAGTCATTTTCATTTGTGAGGTTTGACACCGCCCTTCTCCCAGCAGCCTGGGCACGGTCTCTTGCCTCTGTCGTGACTTGGCTTCCCCATGGGTTGGGGTCCTTCTCATCATGCTTGTCCCGGCTCACTGCAGGGGGATTGGACTAGGTGACCTCCATGGTCCCTTCCAACTCAAACTATTCCATGATTCTGTGATTCTGTGCTGTGCTGAACTCATTTCCACGGTTGCTCTGAGACCACACCGGAGAACAGAGAGCTCAGGTCTCACCCCTCTCTCTTGGGGAACCCTGGCAGACCCCTGTTGCGGGTCCCGGTCTGGCATCACCCTTCCTACCTCACCTGCCTTTGGGGCAGCCGTGGACGGGGGGGAGCAGGCAGGTCCTGACCACGCTGGAGCTGAGCCTCCTCGGCTCCCACCCCATCCCTGCAGGATCAGGCCCTTCCTCATCAAGCACAACACGGGGAGGGGTCTGCACCCACCCTGGGGTACCTGGGGACTCCTGAACAGGGAAGAGAGGCTCTGGCCACCAGCCCCACCATGCTCCCTTCCTTGCTGCCCATTCGGCCGGCATCAGACCTGGGGAGAGACCCTGCCCTTGCCTTGTCCTTATTTATTTATTACTGGAGGCTGTAAACAGCAGTGCTTTTCTACCCTCTACTTTCTTTTCCTTTCTTTTGTATTTTGGAACAACGTGTTGTAATAAATACCCGAATAGGTGTTTTAACAGCTGGTGTCAGCCTTGGTTTTTGAAGGTCAGAGCTTCTCAGGGTGGGGCTGGAGAGTCCTCTTTGGGGGGTTTGGGGAGGGCAATGGATGTTGGGCTGCATCAATGGGGGACAGAGCTGGTGGAGGGCTGGACACACGGCCAGACCCACGTCTATGTATAGGGCTCAGCAGCTGGAAGCTGCAGCTGGATGAATTCAAAGCAGAAATAAGACTCATGGCTGAGGGAGTAGGGGGATAAAAAGTAATTGGGGCATTCATGGGCCCATGGACTGCAAACAGCCACTCTAGAGGTTCCTGATGGTCCGGTGTGGGATTCACATCTCTGAAGCTGTAAGCAGGCACCTGAGCAGCCCCTTTCTAGGGGAAAGGACTGGCCAGGTCCTGTTCCAGATGAGTTTGTACAAGTGTAGGGGATGGTACAGCTTGCTGAGCTAAAGAGCACAAAGGCACATAGTGTTTGCATTGAAATACATTCTGTTATTAATAATACTTAGTAATTATTGTTAATAATTCATAAGTAAAGCTCTGCTTTTGGGTGCTGACCAGCAGCCCTGTTTCGGCTGGGCTGTGCTCAGGCAGAGGCTGGTGGCAGCATCTCCCCGCTCCCCCCGCAGCAGGTTTGCTTTGCAGGGAGGAGAAGGCGTGAGCAGGCTCCCTGCAGTCCTGGCTCCAGAAAGCTGCAGCACTTATTGACTCAAACACAGAGGGGAGATCCATCCCCACGGCCAGGCTAAATCCCTCAGTCTTTTATAAATCCACTCCCCTCATCCAGCGGCAATTGCTGATTCTTTTGTAAAGCCTCTTGGAACTACTGCCATCATCTGCTGCTGGGGTAGAAATTACACCGCCTGCCGTGAAGCTCCAGACTCCACCAGCGGCTTCAGATGGGCTGTTTGTGTGCCCTCTCATCTCAACCCCTTGCTGCCGTGCATGACATGGAAAAGGAAAATTATTTCATACAGAAATGTGAGCATTGCTCCCATCTCCCTCCCCATTTAACTCCTCCTGCCTTTGTTTTTCCAAACCTGCTGCACCGGGGAAGATGTTGCAGCAGAGTCCCCAGGGCTGACGTCTCGTGTCACCAATTCCGTGGGCACAGCTAAATCCCCTCGTGTTTTACGGGAAAGTCCCCTCTGGGCCAGGGGACCACTGCAGCATTGGGTCACTGGCAGCAGTGCCCATGCAGGAGGGGACCCAGGTGATGCTGGGGGGTGTCTGCTCTTAGCTGAGGCTCTGTCCCCTGGCAGCGGTGCCCATGCAGGAGGGGACCCAGGTGATGCTGGGGGGTATCTGCTCTTAGCTGAGGCTCTGTCCCCTGGCAGGGGCACCCACGGGTGCGCATCCAGCACAGCGTCCTCCCCCTGNCAGTGGCAGGGTTCAGCAGCTGGAGGGGCTTCGGTCCCCTGTACCCTTGCCCAAAGAGCTGGGGGGTCCCCAGGAGTGACATTTGCTGGAGCGGTCGAGCAGGGGCTGAGCCAGTTTCCTCTCTTGGGAAGACTCAGGACCTTTTTCCAGCACTGGAGGCTGGAAAAGAGAATTTACCGTCTGCTGCAGGCTTTCCAGCATCAGGTGATGTGCGTTGCTTTGTCACGCTTTGCGGGAGTGTAAATACTCCTGGTGCACAGAGATGCTGTGTGTCAGGATCCTGGGGGCACCTGGGGCCAGGAATTGACCCCTGCCCATGCCCCCCTGCTTGACTCAGAACATTCAACCTCAACATTCAAGGTGAGGGCTGCTCGTGTGCTGCAGACACTGCCCTACACGCTGGGCNCCCTGCCCATGCCCCCCTGCTTGATTCAGAACATTCAACCCTGCTTCACCCTCCAACACTGATGGGAAGCAAGGTGAGGGCTGCTCATGTGCTGCAGACGCTGCCCTACATCCTGAGTCGAACAGAAATAGGATGCTGCTCACCTTGGGCTGTGGTGACTTTGTCACAGCTCCATGCCAGCGAAGGGAAAAACCCCGTCACTCCCTGGAAAGCCACATTCCCTCCTGAATCAATCCAAGACTTTAATAACACTTGCAGGGGTTTTTGCTAAACATGAGCTAATCCTTACAACACCCATGGGAAGGAGAAATGTAATTATTGTTATTGGGCTTGGTTTTTCCTTTCCCATGTACCCCCGCAGATGGGGACGAGCTCCACCAAATCCAGAGAAATCGGAGGAGAATCCCACTGGCCCCAGCTTGTACGAATAGGAAACCTGGAGCAAAGACAACAGGTTATTTGCCAAAGGCCACCCAGGAAGGCAGAGTAAGAGCTGAACTAGTGTGTGGGGGAAATCCTGGCCCCCAATCCTGCTCCTACACCACCAGGTAGGGTAATTCTGGTCCCCTTGCGGGTCATCACCTATGGGATACCAGAGGGATGGGGATGCCTTGTATCGCTGCTTACCTTCCTGTCCCCGGTGTCACTTCACCTTCCTGTCCCCAGTGTCACTTCACAAGGCAGTGAGACACCTTGCTCTCAGTGGCGGCAGATGCAGACAAGGCTCGTGAGCATATTTGTTCAGAGTACTACTGCGGTGAGTCCCAAAATTTCCCACCCATGACTCTCCTCCTGAGTCACAGCCCCAGACCTGCTGCCATGTGCGGTTGACCCCACCAGCCCCCAGCCTCTGGGCAAGCAGCACAGGGGGAAAGGAGCCAAGGGGCTGGTTCTTGGGCTTGTCCCAGTCACGCCACCTCAGAGTGAGACTGGCTTAGAGAGCTGAGATGCTGCTGGGGTCCCTCCTGGCGCACAGGGTCCCCCCTGGAGCTCAGGTTGCCCAGAGAAGCTGTGGATGCCCCATCCCTGGAGGGGTTCAAGGCCAGGCTGGATGAGGCTTTGAGCAACCTGGGCTAGTGGGAGGTGTCCCTGCCCATGGCAGGGGGTGGCACTGGGTGGTCTCTGAGGTCCCTTCCAACCCAAACCATTCTGTGGTTCAATGAAAGGGCAGTTTTAGGGGGTTCCCGAAAACCAGCAGTGCTCCCCAGCCCCACTCTTCTGTTCAGCTGAAACCTGTGCCCTTAGTGTCTGAGTGGAAATACCTCCTGTCAGCGGTACCCAGATGATGTCATTTTGTTTTCCAGGCTTCTGGGCTGAGCCAGCAGCTCGAGCCAGTATGACTGGAGATGCTTTATTTAGAAGGAGCCCAAGCGCAAGGGAACGCAGGCCTTCACGGTCCCCCTCCGCCACCTCCCTGCCCTGCTGATGCAACCCTGGCCGCAGCGGGGACATCAGGCTGCCTTGGAGCAGCTCGTTCTTGTGAAGCTTCAAGTGGGACGCTGTGGGAAGGGGGGATGCTTCAGGGGACAAGTAAGCGCAATGCTTGGCCTGTGCTGCCTGCTGTCCCCAGGACCCAGAACCTCCATGTGCATGGCCAAGGAGCATCTGTCTCCCCAGGGGCCTTTTTCCCTCCCTCCCGCTCCCCAGGAAACTCAGCCCAAGCTCCTCAGCACTGCAGCATCCTCCTCATCCTCACACTTGCCATCTCTAGGCTGGGTTACCACAACCGAGCCTCAGGCTGGCTCCAGGAGCTTTTTAGTTGGAAAACAAATGTCTTCCCCAGCTGACACCCCGTAACCTGCCTCCTCTTCCTCAGCAGCATCTCCTGACAGGCGAGCGGCTAAGAATAGCCCTGCCGCTGGCTCCGGGCTGGTGCTGTTTGCTGGGTGACTCAGAGCTGGCCGGGCAGGCACTTACTCAAAGGGCCCCATTACTCATCCATCTGCATCGCCCCAAGCGTGGGGTTTGTGTCTCGTCTTTCCTTTAAAGATGCTTTATTTATTTCTTTTTAACAAAGCCGCCATCCACAAAGAGAGGTAGTTATCCTGCTGTGGATTGACCACCAATATGTGGACCCCCACACAAAATGCTGCAGCCCCCATCGATCACACTGGGACTGCTCACCGCCCGGCCAGGAGGGAGCTGTGCAGGCAGGAGGAGGGCAAGAGAAAATGCCTCCCAAAATCACATTTCGTAGCACCACGGTAAGCATGCCAACAAAAATCCTCTCCTCCAGAAATCATCCATGCTGAATGCCAGCATGGAGCTGGCTGCGCCCAAATCCCACTGGCCCCTCGGACACCCACGGCACCACCCAGATGCTCCCATCTCGCCCCCAGCCCACACTAATTGCCACCCTCCTTCCTCTCCGCAGAGTGTCTCATGGCCCAGGGGGTGCTGTGGTGTCTGCAAAACACCTTGGCGAATTCAAACAGGCCTCCATGTTAGAAAGCAGCTCCATTTCCAAAAAAACAAAAAAGCAACATCTTCCTTCCCCATCTGGTTTGCTCCCTTGAGGCACTCTGTGAGTCACAGCCAGCCGTGCTGGGAACAGAGCCGCATCCTGACGGGTGCACAGCTGTGTCTGCAAGGCGCTGCCATGCCAATGCCACCGCTGCTGGGGGGACACGGCTCCTCTGCCTGCCCCGATGCCATGGGGACTGTCACTTGGCGGAGCTGGAGGAGGTGCGTTGGGATGGCATTTTCTTTTCCTGCCGCTTCATCCCCATACCCCCCCTCTTTTGCTGTTCCTCAGGCTCTTCTAGCTCTTCCAGCCCTGCCACTTCATGGCATCACTCTTCAACCCTCCCATCATCGGGGGACCGCTACTCCAGCCCAAGATGCTTCCCAGCGCCTTGGCAGCACCAAGAGGGACACCTGAGAGCAGACATCCCCCCTCCCCGTGCTGGGGCACGCCTGGGGTACCCCAAGCCAGGTCTGGTTTGTGTCTTGCAGAGATGCACATTGGGTGCAAACAGATCCACAGTGCATGGAGACTAGCAGCTGGTCTGGGTTTGGGCCGTGGCTGGGGCACTTCTCACCACCCTGCCCTGGGTGTTCACGTAACGGATGCTAAGGGCCTGATCCTGCACCGCTAACGCGGGGGGAGCCTTTCCATCCATCCAGGATGAGCAGACCCCCAGTGCCTCTCTACAAAGCCTTGCACAGGAGAGCCAGGAGCTCACGCCTCGGAGGAGGTGGTGTCCCCAGCTCCACAGCACCCAGCTCAGCCAAGGCTGACAGCCACCAGGGATGCAGGATGGAGGGAAGTGGGAGCCTGGACATTCAGCTGTGCACTGGAAATGAATCCCCTGTGTGCCCTGGTAGACATATATTTGTGGGCAGACCTTGCTGCCACCCCACAGCATCCGTCACACCGCCCACGGGATGCCAAGGGGCTGGTGGCAGCCCTGGGAACTGAGGGCACAGCAAAGCCAGGCTGTGCCAGAGGAGGCAACGGGGCATCAGCAGCCCAAACCAGAGCTTTGTGGGACACCTTTCCCTGGGCTCTGAGCAGGGCTGGAGGGCAGCCCTGGAGCTGCGTCTAGAGCAAAAGCCGTGCCCTGGCCCTGCAGCACCCCACAGTCCTGGCAGCACCCTGCCTGCAGCAAGGCATGTGAGCAGCCTCTAGTGGCAGCTCCCGACAGTCAGGAGCTCTTTAAACCACCAAAATTTTGTCTGTGCAACAGCAGGCGATGGGAAAGGAAATTTACTCTAATTTCACATTCTTCAGGAGCACTCGGGGCATTGCTCAGTGTTGGACAAACCCCATTTTGCAAGCGTGCTCAAGTACCGCTGCAGGTGTTTGGGATGAGGATGATGATGATGATGAGGAGGAGGAGGAGAAAGAGGAGGAAGGGAGGGATAAAAGCCAACAGCTGCTCACACACCTTGTTGGGCAGATATAAGATGGAAGTCTGGAGGGTGAAGCAGTCTGCAAGGTGATAGCCCCAAAGGGGACAGGCCCCCCCCCCCCCCCCCCAGCCTGGCTGTGGCTCCACTGGGCTGTGTGACATGAGGAAGGGCAGGTGCTCATCTCTGTGCTTCAGCTTTGAAATCTTTTGCACCCTACAGATGTAAGATTCCTGCATGAGAGCAAGACCATGCTGTCTCAGCATCTCTGCAAGCAACCTGCCCCTCTGCAGCCTGGCCAGGGGGGATAATGTCAGCTCCGGTGTCCAGCTCCCATCTCATCTCCAGCACCCTGGCCACACGTGGTGCCAGGAAAGGTAAGGGCTCCGTGTGCTCCTGAGCCACATCTGTCCTCCTTCATCCACCTGCACCATGGGGTTCAAGGCTTTCCCATCTCTAAAGCCACTGGGGACTGGGTTTGGGTTGGGGTGCTGGCAAGCTCAAGGTACCCAGTGTTGGGGTGGTGGCAGCTGGCTGGACAAGATGCACAGTCCTCTTCACTTCTAGGAGACCCTGCTCTGCACCTCAGAACTCACTTACTGACATCCCAGCCCATCATCTTCATCAGCAAGAGAGGTTAGTGATGGATCCCTGCTGCCTTCCAAACTGTGTGTCCCATCTGTGACCCACGTCCCCAACACCGGGAGCTGCGAGGAGCTCAGCAGCATCCTCTCTGGCTCAGCCCATCATCTCGGGGTGTGCAGGAATGCTGCTTCCTTCAAGTTGGCTTCAAGCCTTGGCTTCAGCTTTGCCCTGGCATCCCCTGGGCACAGCACGATGACGACGTGTCTGCAGTCAGAACGAGGGAGCCTCTGCTCAGCAGACTCCGTGGTGCCCGAGAGAGGGCCAGACGGCTTCGTATCAAGCCAGGGAGCATTAACCTTTCCCCACCAGAGACATTCTGCAGACCTTGCTGATGCCAAGCAAAAGTACATCATGAAGTTGAAGCACTGCTGGGGCTGCCTCTCCCTGCCCTGCTTTCCCCATTAATTGCTGCACAGCCCATCCATTATTGGCAAGGGTCAGGACATGCAGGAGATGCTCCCTGCGAGCCCCTGACATGCCTGCCTCTCACTGCAAACCTCTGGGATGGTCTGTTGCAGAGGACGAGGATATTTTGGTCATGCAGTCCCTGGGAAAATGCCCAGGTACCCAGGGCTTTGTGCTGCTTATCCCTGCTGTGAGGTGAGTCCAGAGAGCCATGAGCTCTGTTCTGAGAGGGGGCATGGGGAGTACAGACAAGTCAGAGATGCTCCCAGGTTGCCCAGGGAGGTGGTAGGTGCCCCATCCCTGGAAACATTCAAGGTCAGGTTGGATGGGGCTCTGGGCAACCTGATCTAGTGGAAGGTGTCCCTGCTCCCTGCAGGGGGGTTGGACTAGATGACCTCCATGGTCCCTTCTGACCCAAACAATTCTGATTCTATGCTGAGACGTGGGTACAGACAAGGCAGAGATGGGAGAAGAGCAATTTTCTTCAGGGTGCAGGCACTGGCTGATTAAGGAGCACCTGTGGTAGCCATAGCTGAGGCGGGAATGTCACCAGGCCAGTACAGTGGGATGCATTTGGAGGACTGTGAATTTTCTGCTGTCCCCACTCCCTCTTTGGCCCCAGGTCACTGGGTCATACAGGGTTCTCAAAGTGCTTTTGGTGCTGAAGAGTTTTCTTAGCTGTGGGAACCTGAGGAAAAATAAAAGGAAAATTCAGTATTTCTCTGCAAATCCTGTTCATCGTGCTCCTACAGCTCCCCAGCAGGCAAAGCAGGAGCAGGCAGGAATAGCTGAAGCTTAGGTCCATGATGGACTCCTGATGGTAACTGATTTCACCCCAGTCCCACCAGCATGTTCCTTGCACCCCTTCAAACCTGGCAATCAGGTGCCCAGCAGGGCAGCACTGGGAGTAGAGAGAATTCTTAGGAAGCAGAATAACCCCCTGGGGCAGGGGGAGATTCCTTCTTTGAGCTATTTTTATATCAGAGTGGATTAAAGGGGACACAGCCAGCAAGATAACCTGGATCACTGCAAGGAGTCAGCTCAGATAAATGTGGTTTTTCCAGTTCCACTGTGTATTTGATAGTACCCGGCCAAAGACTAAGCCTTGATTGCCCTCCTCACCAAAAAAAAAAAGGTCCATGCATAGAGAATTAATGAAAAAGGATCTTCCTGTTGCCCCCTGCACCAGGCAGCACTGCTGACAGAGCTGCAAAGATGCTATCCAGCCTTTCTCCGATGCGGACTGGCTGCCCTTGGCTCTTGCACCCACCAAAGCCATTAGCAATGAGCTCACCCCTCTATTATCGCTGATCCAGGGCGTCTGGAGGATCTCGGAAGTATAGCTATTGATCCACACCTCTTATGCGTCCCCCTCAAGGGCTTTGGTTTCAGGAAACCTCTTTGCCTCTTCTCTCCTTGTCTCTCCTCCACAGCCTCCAGGAGTGCTTGTCAGAGGAACCTTGGAACTGGGAGTTAAGGGAAAAGCAACTGGGACTGCGGTGAGAAGGATGGGGTTTAGCCTGGCCAGCATCTCCTGTTTGCTGCGGCTGACTGTGTACTTTGTTCATCCTCAGAGGAGGAAGGGGAGGACTTTCCCATCAGGTTAAGATTGCAGGTTAAGAGAGGGAAAGCCTGGTGCCTTGGGTGGTAACCAGCCCTGTGTGGTCACCACTCCTTCATAGTGTGGACTTTCTGAAGGGGCTGTGCCCATACCAGTGTCCTCTGTTCCCTCTCCCACACTTCCAGAGCTGTGAGCAGGACTTGTGCCAACTGGTAAATAGGCATCTCTGTGCAAACTCACCCTGGCAGCACAAGCAGATAAGCTTGTTAGTCTGCTGGGGAGCACTGGGTTATGGTAATGATCAACTCAGCAGCATCCTGCTACTCCTCAAAGGACAATCCTGCACCCCTTGGGCCACTTCACTCATCCGTTCAGGTCCACCTTGCCCGAGAAACCTGGCAGCAGGGTGAGGAACCACGCTGGGCAGCTCGGGAGTGAAAAAAAGACTGGTGGAGGTACAGCCAGAAACCATGTCATCTGCTCTGGGCTCCTTTTGTGGGTAAGAAACAGCTTTCTGCTTGGTCCCTTACAAAATGGGCTCCCTCAGTCCCCCTGCATCCCCAGAAAGACTTTGAGGTGCCTGGGTGCACCTCATAGATGCCTAATGAGCCATCACAACCAGTTTCATGTACATGAATGATGGTCCTCTGCTAACAGCCAGCAGCATTTCTTTTTAGGTGATGATTCAGTCATGGCACCACTTTATCCCCATACATCTGGGGAAACTGCCCAGGGCAAAGCTTTCTGACCCTCACCCTACCCTCCTGAATTTCATGTCATAGCACGTTAGGGTGCCCAGGGGCCAAAATTTAGCTGAGTCCTTGCACTTAGCACCCTTGCAGTCAGAGGAGAAAGAAGACAGATCGCCTCCCTTTGCTAACGCTGCAAGATACAGAATGAACCTGACCTTTGTTTACAGTGTTTGCTAGAAAAAAAATCAATGAAATTCCACTTGCCAAAAGAATCCCTGAACCACCTGCATCAGTGGAGCCTCATGTGCCCACCCGTGCACCCTAAATCTTCTTCAGCAGCCCCAGCAGGAGCTCAGCCTTCCCTTCTCCAGGCTGTTTTGGCAGAGTTATTTTTATTTCTACCAGCACACCAGTTCTGGCACTGGGCACTCTGTCCTGAGCTGATTTTGGGGAGCCCCAGCAGCACACAACATTTTTCCCAGTTGCACCCTGCAAGCTGGTTGTTGCTCACCTGCTCTTCCCATATACCTGCTCCAGAAGTGCTCCAGGAGCCAAGTGAGGAAGGGGAGAGTGTTCCCACCATGCAGGTCAAAAGAGCACACCTCTCTACACTCCTGACCCCCTCCCAAAGCCTCATTTTCTCTCCAGCAAGACCACTACCCATCTGCACCTAGCTAGAAACCCTGTTACTGGTTGAGAATAGCATTCACTTGACTCTTTTCCCCCCCCAATTCCACCTCCAGGAGCAAACATGGCCCAGGTTGCCCAGAGAAGCTGTGGATGCCCCATCCCTGGAGGGGTTCAGGGCCAGGCTGGATGAGGCTTTGGGCAACCTGGGCTAGTGGGAGGTGTCCCTGCCCAGGGCAGGAGGTGGAACTGGATGGATGATCTTTAAGGTCCCTTCCAACCCAAACCATTCTGTGGTTCTACGACAGTTTTTCTTGCTGGCTTTTCTTACAGCCATGAGATGGTGCCATTGAGTCTTCCAGGGATGCGAAGCCCCGAGGACAGCAGGCTGGCACCAGGGATCGATCGCACTGGTGGCTTGGTGCACCTCCCATGCAGGGAATAGAGCTGTATTGCCCAGTTCCAAATACAGCAAAATATTCTGGTATAGGTGTTGGCAAAGTAAAGCAAATGTGGGGTTTCTGCTCTTCCGAAATACATTACCAAGTACCATTTTTTTCTGTTTTCTGCACAAGACTTGCAAGACTGGCTATCTTCTCGCAGCTGGACTCCAGTGATATCACTGTAGGAGCAAGCAATAGCAGCACAGGAGCACTTCAGCCTCAATTCCCACCCTTTATTAAAAAAAAAGGTGTGTTCACTGCTGGGAAGATTTACAGAAGATGAACTGAGTTAACGCAGCAGGGCTAGAAATGAAAGAGCAGCAGTGTTCAGGAAAGCTCCCTTTCCCTCCATGACAGTGAGGTGGGATGCAGGATTTGGCCCCCTCAGTCCTAGAGAGCATGCAGCAGGCTGGCTGATGCTCGGGGTGACCATGTCCCCCCCATATCGCCCTGCCTCTTCCCCCCCTTTTTTTTTTTAGCACAGAGTGCACTGTATGGAGAAGAGGCTTGTGCCCCAAGGCATGCTGCCTGTGATGTGCTCATCACATTTGACATCTCCCCTTCAGATGTGGGGCCAGGACTTCCAGGGTGTTGGTATTAATAATTCTCTTTGTGGTTCTTTTTGCAGCAACCAGAGCCTGGCACAGGCAGCCCTGCTGTCCAGCTGAGGCCTCTACCTGACTTTGCAAGTTGATTAGTGCTGTTCCTGGGTTGGTTTTTAGGTTTTAATTGTGCAAGATGAAAGAGGAGAAGAATGCAAGCAAGGTGAGGAAGGAGGGAGAAAAGAAATAATTACAATTGCATTTAGTCAGTGATAAGGACGGCTGCTGAGCTGGGCTGGGTGGTTTCCAAGCACGGTGGGAGCCAGCTTCGATTTCATAGCGTAATCTTTCCTGCGCCCTTAAAATAGCTTCTCCCTGCCCCCAGGGTGTCACAAGAGCTGAAGAGCAATGTGTGCCCCTTCCCTGCACAGCCCGTTGGTGCTTGGTTGTCATCTGGGGGCTCTTTTGAGAGCAGTGGCATCACGCGTGTCGTGCCAAGGTGCTGAGTCCCAGCCAGGAGGGCTGGAGCAGGCAGGAGGGGATGCTTTGCAGCCCCAGACCTGTGGTCTCCCTGGGAAGGTGGCAGGCTGGGCAGAGTGAGCTGTTTGGGCTCCTCCTCAGTGCCCGGTGAAAGAGCAGCTTCCCCAAAACACTGGGCAGACATGGGACCTCCTTATTGTCTGGGCTAATTGCTCATGTGAGATGTATTTACAGAAGCAACTGTTTGTGCAGAGCATGGCAGACAAACAGACTCCTGTTCTGCCAGGCACCCTTTGTCATCACCCGCTGGGGGCTGGGAACATTTTAATGCAGCCATCGGAGGCCTCATTTCTTCCACAGGCACCAACCCTGCTCTGGGTTGGACATGCCTGTGGGATGCTGAGCCCCTGTCCTGCTCCATGCATGTGCAGACAGGCTGCCCATCTCCGTGGTCTGCAGGAGACGTGACACAGACTCTGGGGTCACTTTGGAACATGGTGAACTGCTGCATGTGTAGTTGTACCAGAGGGAAAGACATGCCACTAAGTTGCTCTTTGCCTTTGCAAATAATGTCAAGGAGTGGTTAAAAGCATCCAGGACTCTGAAAAAACAGACTTACAGGCTCTTTGCTGCCTGCTTGGGTTTTTTTTGAGGTGGAGGCCTAGGGAGAGTTTTGCCATCTGGAAGAGAGATGCAGCATTAGGAAAATAATGCAAACAATTTCCAGCACTGTCTCTATCTTCCTGCAAATCCAGTGGGGATGGGCAAGCCCTGGCTTCCAGTTAGGTGCAACACCTTTTGTTTGCAGGTAGCCTACAAGCCAACCACACTGAGTGGCCATTCCTCTCCGAACTTAAAAATATATCTCCTGTTTCTCACCCTGTGCCCTTTCCTCCGCCCTGACTTGGGCAGTAGGATAAGACACACTGGGGGAAGAACTTATCAGTAAGGGAAAGCAGCACCAGTGACGGTAAGCTACAAGGGAGTTGGTGTGTGGCTCCTGATTCCCCTTTCCGTTCAAACTGGCCATCCAAATTGGCTACTGCTGGTCAGGCGAAACGGGAGCGTGGGTTTGGTTACAGCCTGTCCACAATGATGCGGTATCGCCAGTGCTGGGACAAAAGGAAACCCACACTCACCCAGCTCACAGAGTTCTCCAACACACACAGGCACACTGACCCCACGGGTGGCCATCAGCATTTCCTAAGCTTCCCAGCTGAAACTAGACCTCTTTTGGTTACTCTTCAGTTCCCTGTAGCATAATTTTTGTATTCTCCACTTGGAAGAACAGAGAAATCCACCTAATTTTGAGCACGCCTAAACAATTAAGGTTTCTGAACATTTACACATCAGCTCTGACAACATTTTGATGCAAAGGGAAGTGTTTCTTTCATTTTCCAGTTGTGGAAGCTGAGGCGTGAGGCAGGCATTGCTCAATAATACCTTATTAGTGAGGGAAAAAATAAAACCCAGTCACCACCAGTCTCATGCTTTAACATCCACTCACAAGCTGTTGACTGAAAGAGGAAATCCCTAATACCTCTATTCTTCTGTGACTGGAAGAGAGAGACTGAACTTTGTTCAGCATCCCTGGAAATGCAGACCTCCAAGAACTGGTTTTTCAGCCCTCCTCCCCTGAAGCTTCAGCCCTCTCCCAGACATCTGAACACAAGCCATATTTCCCAGCTAGTTCAGGACCCAAAATACCTTTTTTTTTTTTTCCAATCTGGTCCTCAACAGGATTGATTATCTTGTTGCAAGGCTATATCTAAAACATCTTACTATTACTGGCAGCAATCAATATTTATAACCACTCACCGTGTTTATTTATAAAAAAATCAAATGTTCCAACCAAGAAGAGATGCTGTTATTAATATCCAGCATGATTAATAATCACATTCAGAGTTGCAGGCAGGCCCACGCTGTCAGACTCATGCACTTTGCTTTTTCTAATGGCTCTGCAGGAATTTGAACCGTAATATGTTTCATGCACAGAGACAAAGAGGTTTTGTCTCAGGGGAAGGAGTATGTGGATGTTATTGACTTAAAGAGCCAGTGCCGCATTCAGAGCTTCACAAACACACCATTTGGATCCCAAGCCCATCAGTATGCCACATCTTCCTGGTGAGGGTGTATCGTCTCCTCCTGTTGCTGAAGACCTAGACCTGAGCAGCAGATTTGCAGCTTGCTGAAAAATGTGACAGCCCTTCCGCGTCAGGGCAGCCGTCACCTGCTCTGCTTCTCTGCCACCCACTGGAAATACCTCTGCCAGGGAAACGGGTTCACATCTTTCTACCTGCTGAGGCTTCTCAGCTCCCCAGGGTTATGATGAGCTCCATGGGAATGATGTTGCCTCAAATCAAGAGAAGAAAAACTCATACAGCCCTGAGCAATGCTTTCTTCTCTCCTTCACTTGTTCCTCCAGCGCTACCACTGCCACTTAGGGAGAGAAGAGGGAACATGAAAAGCTGTTGTCAAGAGATCAGATACGAGGCTGCTCAGCCCCGCACCAAGTACTGGGTGGTGAAGGAGGGACAGGTGTTTCTGATGCAATAAGCCACAAGGGAGCAAAGTTCAGTCCTGCTCCTCAGTGCTTGGCTGTGCAAGGCGATGTTTGCCCACCTGTGCGTTGTACTTTTCCTGCTGCAGGAGCTAATGGTAATAAAATCAGAGGCAGTAAAGGGATAGAGTTACAGAGAGACCAGCGAGCGGTTGCCTTGATTACTTCCTCATAGCTGCTTGTCCTCTGCGGCACCGCTTTGTTACCAGACCAGCAAAGCAAGCCGACTTGAAAAGCCAATACAAAAATCAGCTTGATGTGACAGACGTTGTCTGCACTGCTATCAATCATCCTGTTTTGCACAAATCTGGTCATGAGGACTGCGGGAGGGAAAAATAAGGAAAGAAACCTTCAGGCTTGCTATTCCAAGGCAGCTCTCAGCCAGCACCGAGCCAGTCTCGGTACTGCAGTGTCTTTCTTCAGGGATAATGGGATCTAGCAGAGCCCTCGGATAGACTGGGACAGTCCTCGGGTCCATCCCGTCTTGTACCTTGGTTTTTATACTGAGCTACCACAGGGCACACCGCAGCCTTTCTGCCCCGACTGACTGGCGATAATCTTGCGTTTTAAATCCTGTTAGACGCAAGTAAGCTGTGGGACAGTAATCCAGGGAAGAGTCATTGCAAAACCCTCCAACGTGAAGCATTCTGAACCTCCCTGATCCTCTGCACTTCCTATCACATCTGTATGCCAAGAACAGTCTCTTGTTAAGCACCTTATATTCATGTCCTACAGGGTCTCGCAAGCCTGTTGCCCGGAACAAGGAGCACTCTTTCTTTATGCATGTGCATAGGGCTTAGCATAAAAAAGCCTCACTGCCTGTGAGGCTTGCTATTGTCAAACAAATAATCGCTGTGATGCATTTTAGAGGGTTTAGAAACAGAAGGGGAGTTGCAGGACAACCACTGGAGACTGCTCGCAGGGATTGGCACATCCTTTGCTCTTCAGAGCTGCTCATGGAGAGAACTGAATGGGGGTGAATGTGAAATGCTCACTCTACCAGAGGGACTTCGGGAGTTTCCAGCAGCTGAGGAGAGAAAGAAAAAAGCAGTAGGTGTAATGGCAATTTGATAGTGGAAAAAAATTACAAAATAATCACCTTAGGTGAGATATAAATGCCTTGTGCCATTGGAAGGTATGACACAAAAGATTAATGAAATAGATGTTTGTTTTCATATTTTTTTTGCTCTAATAATTCTCCTAGTCCAGTTGTCGTATATTTTCCTTGACACAATCAGGAGGAAAACAGCTAATCTGACATGACAAACTCATTGTGTCAGAAGTCATCTCTGCTTTAAAACGTGTGTCATATGACTAAACACCCTGTCCTGGTACAATACAGCCCACAGTAAAATTGGACGGAGCTCATCCTCAAATGCCCTGCCAAAAATACTCCTAACAAAGGGCAACAAGAAAACATAATTCAAATGAGGGACATCTGTTCTCAAATGTTTGCAGATAATGACTGGATCAAGTGTCTGCATAAAGGATAATTATTTTCTGCAGATGGTTTGATCTGGTATTTTAAACATTGTAAAAAATCCTCATAGCAGCCACTCAGTAAAGTATGCGAGGTTTTGCTGCAAGAGACCTCTTTCGTATCCTTTGCTACATTTTCTAAAGGCAAAAACAACTAAAACTATGAACAATGAAAAGATACATTGTAGGTGTTAAAGGAAAATATTGTCTGAAAACAAACAACATACATTTTCAAGTTCTGGTCTTCCATTTCTTATATTACACTGCTGGACACCCAAGTAATTCTCAGGGTGACGTTTTGTTACAGAGAATGGCAAAATAAAACAGTTATGTGTTGTGCAAAGGGATCCTCAGCAGATTTCCGAGGGAAGGTCCGTTCTAAAAATGATGGTGCAATATGGTTTTTAATACAAAATAATTCTACCACCTTTCCTCAACATGACCAAGGCACGTTCTTGTTAAATCGCTCCCATGACACGCCTTTGCAGTGCATTACTAGCCCCAGTGCAATGCTGCTCTGTCGAAACTGTCGTTGGTGTCAGTGTGATAGCTGGAACCCAGCTCACAGCGCCTGGATGAGCGGGGCCACAGGTGGGTATCTGTGGGATGGGGGCCCTGGGGACCCCCACTCCTGCAGCACCACAGGGCTGGGAGGGCCCTGCGGCATGGTGGGGTGGAGGAAGCAGGGCAGAGGAGGAGGAGGAGGATGGCTCAGCCTCTGAAAGACAGTCCTTCCCTCAGAAAGCTCATGAATGCAGGGAGTCCAATGAAGTAACCATCCCTCATAACACAAATCGTTTTTAATTAATACAGGCGCCCAAAGCACGCGATCCCCTGCAGCAGGTCTGCCTCTGTGAACACCTCCTTACCGCAGTCAGGATCATTCCCACCTCAGAGAGGTGTGGTGTTGGGCTGTCTGTGGGTGGTATTGTCCTGCCTGGTTTTGTGGTAGCTGGTCGGTTATTTTTGTGATTAGAGGAACTGAGAAAGATTTGGAGCCGCAGAGGAGACTCTGGAGCACAGGCACACCCATAAGCAGCAGGGACGAGGCCGCCTGGATGAGCGGGGCCACAGGCCAGCCCATGTCCCAGGTCCGAGGCTCTGGGACTCTCTCAGGATGCTGGAAGGGGTGAAGGAGCAGTGGCCTCCTTGGTTGTGCTGTGGGAGCTCCAGGCTCTCCTCACCCTCCCAAATTAACACATTTTATCCGGCACACAGGGTGCTGTAACCACCCCAGCGCTGCCTCCGGGGCCCTGACATGGAGCTCCCCTCAGGGAGCCCCTCTCCAGCGAGAGCTGAAGCGCTGAGGCCCAGTCGCAGAGGGTGAAATCTCACGAGTAACGGCGGAGGGCCCCAGCCCGGGACCACGAGCCTCCAGCCGCACGGAGCAGCCCCGCTCCCCTCAGCCCCTGAGGAACCCAGGCCTGCCGGCCGCGCCCGCACTACATTTCCCAGCGTGCCCCGCGCGGCGAGGGGCCGCTTCCGGGTTGGCGGCGGGCGGCCTCCAGCGCCGTGTGTTTACTTCCGGCCGCCCCAGTGCGCGAGTG
>VZTO01009375.1:0-64976 GCA_013400615.1 Syrrhaptes paradoxus | reverse complement strand
ATGCAGTTGTACTTAATTTGTGTGAATTATGCTGTGAATCAGAAAAGAACCAAAGTTTGCATTATCTAAACTCTCAATATGTTAAAATGCTGGTTTTCTGACAAAAAATATTTTGGGCTTTTTGAAGTTGCTGTGAAAAAATTGGCATTTTCTCAGTACTTTTTTACCCAGGGTGGGTGGATCCATCCACGTGTGGAAAAAAGTCTTGCCTGTTTTCCACATTGTAATGGGAAAATGGGATCCTGAGTCATTTGCCTCTTGCTTGCTTTTTCTCAGCTGTTTCCTGATACAGTTCTCTCCTGATGAAACCCAGTATTGTCCCACTGGTGCTCTTAATGTTTTCTCCTTTAAAACTTTCCTGAGTTCTATTTATGTGAGGTTTTTTTTTTCGGGGGGGGGGATATGGCAGGAAGGGGGAGCACTGATATTCTGAAGAGGGAAGGGGTAGAAGGCCTGAGGGACCCTTTCTTATTCTGTCCAAGTTCCTGCTGTTTGAGAAAGAAACTGAGGACGTTTGTCTGCCAGGGCAGAAGTTTGGGTAATGTCACTTGTTTAGCCTTTCTTTCAGTTAAAACTTCAGCTGTTTGGCTCGCTTGTGTGAGAAGGGAAGGGCTGCAGAAAAAACCTGCAGAAATAGTTGGAAGACAGGTCACTCCCAGTAACCCATCAGTTTGTGTTGATGTCAATGCCTCTGGAGGACAAATTGTATTGGTCTGCTTCTTGGTGGTGTCACTGCTAATAAAAGTACCGTGATCTTTCTTATTCCTAGCTGCTTTCTTAATGTGCTGCTTTGTGGTTACAGCTTTCCTTGCACTTTCCATACCCTGCTGGTATGTCTCATGCTATGGGTTGTGCTTTCTTAATGCTTTGGTGTGAGAAACACCCTCTGTGTTTAAACTTCCTATTACTGAGAAATTAACCTTCAAGTGCAACTGTGGTAAATTAGGCAGTGGTGACAGTTGCTTCTGTTCTAGATCTCTACCCTTCAAGCCCGTGTCACGTTTATCTGGTAGATGATTTAGGGTGAGCTCTGCTCTGTTCCTTGCTGGTCCTCCCCTTCACTTGTGGGCTCTTGGAAAGCAAGGAAAGGGTAAGTTCTAATCACACCACAAAGAGCAACAGCCCAGGTGTCTCTGATTGCCTCAGAGTGCTTATTATAAAAAAAAATGGAAACTGAAGCTTATAAACAATAGTGAATTTATTATGGATTAACAAACAGCTATAGGCTTATGTGGTCACACAGCAAAACTGCTCTGGCTGCAGCCTTCTGTTCTGTCAAGTCCTCCAAAATCCAGTCAAGTCTTAGAGAAGAAAGCTGGAAAAAAAATGAGCTGCTGGCGTGTTACAGTGCTCAGTTTAGCACCAAAATAAACCCAAACTCTTCTGTGCTTGGTTAGTATCTTTTACCCTTCTACTGAACATGTTCTTAATACTCATATTGGTGAAAGACTGTAGTTCTTTAGTGCATTCTCTTCATTAAAAAAAAAAGGACCATTCTGAGCTTTTTTTGTTGTACATAGAATGTATTTTCAGTGCAGTTTTGACTAGAGATCAGTGGTGCTTAATTGCTTTGCTCATCAATGTCTGACAGAGATCTATATGACCCTCTTTGGAAGAGATTCTAAACTTTTGTGTTACAAACAGCATCGGTCTGCTCTTGAAGTTCAACGTAGCAACAAAACAGGCATTGTTCCTTTAGTTATGAAACTTGCTTTTTGATTCGTTTTAAAATTCATCATTAGAAAGGAGTGAAACATTACTGGTACTAGTAAACCTGACATGCTGTCAGTTATTTTCAGTCTTCAGCTGTGATGTCTGATGCTGTAACACATTTTTTCCTAATAAGGGAAGCTTGTGTACTGTAGCCTTTTTTTGTGAACTGTTGCATAAAAAGGGGAGAGAGAAACAAACTATTTTACCAACAATTACCTGTTAAACACAAAACGTGATTTGGGGCTACATCTGTGCTATAAACTTTGTAGTTTCGCAGGTTAATAGACTGTGCTGGGTGAAACTGAGAGAACTGCAACAGTTTAACATAGTCATGGTGGCAAACACACCTCTGCAGATGCATCTTAAACTGGGGGAAAAACCCCTACGTCTGCAGAAATGAGGTGGAGAGCTTTGTATAGGCTACTTGTAGGCCAGCCCTATGGAAAGGGATGGGGGGGACAACTTTCTTTTTTTTCCTGTGCAAGAAAGCTTTTGTTTCCATAAACTAATGGCATTCCCTCTGGACTCTGACTTGAGTGCCTCTGAGCACAAGAAAAACTCTACGTCCTCAAGAAGTGAAATGCTACCTCTAAACTCTTCAGTGAAGGTTATTTGCTGTTGAATGTATATCATTATTTTCCCTGCATCAGAGGACTGTGTTATTCCAGGATCAGTGTAAGCGTCTCGTACTTGTGAGCTGCGGCGTCCACTCCTTTCGCAGGTAGTTCTTGTACCGGTTAAATGTCAGTGCCCTCATCCGTGTNAAACATTACTGGTACTAGTAAACCTGACATGCTGTCAGTTATTTTCAGTCTTCAGCTGTGATGTCTGATGCTGTAACACATTTTTTCCTAATAAGGGAAGCTTGTGTACTGTAGCCTTTTTTTGTGAACTGTTGCATAAAAAGGGGAGAGAGAAACAAACTATTTTACCAACAATTACCTGTTAAACACAAAACGTGATTTGGGGCTACATCTGTGCTATAAACTTTGTAGTTTCGCAGGTTAATAGACTGTGCTGGGTGAAACTGAGAGAACTGCAACAGTTTAACATAGTCATGGTGGCAAACACACCTCTGCAGATGCATCTTAAACTGGGGGAAAAACCCCTACGTCTGCAGAAATGAGGTGGAGAGCTTTGTATAGGCTACTTGTAGGCCAGCCCTATGGAAAGGGATGGGGGGGACAACTTTCTTTTTTTTCCTGTGCAAGAAAGCTTTTGTTTCCATAAACTAATGGCATTCCCTCTGGACTCTGACTTGAGTGCCTCTGAGCACAAGAAAAACTCTACGTCCTCAAGAAGTGAAATGCTACCTCTAAACTCTTCAGTGAAGGTTATTTGCTGTTGAATGTATATCATTATTTTCCCTGCATCAGAGGACTGTGTTATTCCAGGATCAGTGTAAGCGTCTCGTACTTGTGAGCTGCGGCGTCCACTCCTTTCGCAGGTAGTTCTTGTACCAGTTAAATGTCAGTGCCCTCATCCGTGTGACTTGGTTTCACTGTGGTACTAAGGACTCTTTTTCTGAGGGAAGACTGCAGCACCTAGTGGCTCGTTAAAAATAAAAGTTTAGATGCAAAACTTCTGTTTTGTAATAAAACTTTATTCTTCTGGACAGCAGGGTGTCTTGCTCTTGCAGGGGTGGTTTATGATAGTAAGAAATCAGTTGTGGGAGCATGCTAACTTTCCACAAGGGTCTTATCTCTGCCTTTTTGTGCCTTCTCCCAGACTTAGAGTGTAAGTAGAGTGAAAGAAGGGGCTACATGCAGTAGGGATTCCTCCTCTCTTCAGTTTTTAAGTTGTGGGTCTTGCTATCCGTACTGTCCTACCATCACTGCTCAGTTATCTGTTCTGTCATATGCTGCTGTGGTGACTGGAAAGGAGGACCTAAAAATGATTGAAGGCTATCCTTTTCTGATATTCCACATCCTCAGTTTGAGGACAGTTAGAAAAGTAATAGCCCAGAAAGATCAGGACAATACAGATGGCAGAAGGAAGCAAACTCCTGATCAGAATATTTATGCCTGAACACAGCACAGACAGGTTCAGTCTACTCACTGATCTGCAAGACAGAGCAAGTAAACTGCAGTAAACTGAAGAATGTCTAATCCAATATAGTAGCCAAGGAGCGCTTGCAAATTTTATTTTGTAACGTCAGTTAATTCATTATAAACACCATGTCTGTACGCTGCCTTGTGTAGTCTTCGTCTGACCAGAATAGGTAGCTGGGAAGTATCTTGTATTCGGACAGGACAGTAACTGTGCAAATTCAGTCTTTTCGAGCACCTGCTATACTGATGATTTCTAACAAACAGTGCAGAGAACTTCTCAAAGTCTGCACACTGCTACATTTTCCTAGTACGGAAGGCCTCTGTGTCATGCATTTATTTATCTGTAACTGTCAGGGGATTAAAATAAAGCTAGCAGGTTTTGCACTTGTTTTGGATGTAGGATTTTGCTGCATTATCCCAGCAGTGATTTTGAAGGCTCAACAAAAAGTAACGCGTGCTACTGTTTTGTTGTCTTGCATTTATGGAAGTGTCTTCAAGAAATTTCCTCATAAGGCCTTAAGACACTGTCCAGTTCAAGATACACTATGGTGAAATACGAGTAATATTGTTATGCAGAGAAGTCCTAGCCTTTGTCTGGAACAGCTAGATGTGAAAAAAGTACAATAGTGTTCTAGTTCTGAGTCAGTAAAAATCCAATATGCTAAATTTTCAGCCATTAGACTAAATCTTTATTGCTTTTGAACAGGATGCATTATCATAGAACATCTCAAGTTGGAAGGGACCCATAGGGATCATCAAGTCCATTCATTGTAAGGAATGCATCTCGTAGTGGGAACAGTGAGAAATCGTGCAGCGTACTTAGCTGTCAGCCTGACTGCTGCGTACTGCAGCTGAACCAAGAAGAGTGCTGCTGGCTTTGTCTGGCAGACCTGTCTATGAAAAGATAGCTAACAGTTTTTACTCTAGATACTGTTTGAAACTTTGTCATTATAGTGGATTTTTCTATGAAAAGGAAGAACACTGGAAGTTCCTCAGCTGCTATAACCATAAGGAATGCTTTCCCCTTTCTTCCCTTTAGTCATGATCAGTGAAGAAAGTCTCCTGTCTTTATAAGGCAGTCTTTCTCCTAGGAACTCTGCTGCAGCCTCTCGCCCCTCACAGTTTGCATGGTGTGTATTTGTTCTGTTTTTTTAACTGACCTCACAACAGGTGCTTCCCTTCCCTTACATTCCCTGCAAATTCTTGGCTTCACAGGCCATTTTCCCTACTTTGAGAGAGCTGAAAATAACTCAGAACAAGTAAACCAGACACATCCAGTACACTGGGCAGGAAATATTCACGTGTTCCTTATTTACTTCTATTTATAGGTGCAACATTACCTATGGGGTCCCAGGTTGTTCTCCCCAGATAAATCTAGGTCTATCTGTGAGCCACTTGCATGCAGTTCACTGCTTGCTTATCAGAATTCACTATTCTATCATGGACTTATCAGACATGAGCAGTACCTCTCTAAACCAGAAATTAGTGGTAAAAGCATCTAGTATAACATCATCCACAGGTAGAAGAATCTCTCCATGAAATAGTAACTTGCAATACTCATTAGTGTAGTAGTGGAGAGATGCTGTTAGATTGAAGTGTGAGTTTCCAGGATTGTCATATCTGTAGAAAATGAGTCAGGACTGGACGAGAGCAATTTAAACTTTTCAGGCATGTTGTTCCCTTATGTCTCTCTGGTTCTGAAAGTGCTTGGTTATATTACTGAGGTTGTCACTGTTAAAGCTTTCCTGCTGTAATGCAAAACAAATAAAAAATAACTGCAGAGTCTGGCTTCCTCAAGTGTCCTGATATAGTTAATTATTGATTTCTTGGAGAAAATACCAATTAAACACAGCGTTTTGAAACCTGTGGTACTTTAGCAAACCACAGAATTTATATCAGTGAGGCAGTTACTTTCCTTTGGTCAGTACAATGCACGTTTGTTCTTATGAGAACATTCTTTTTCCAACAAGGATTTTATTGAGGGACAAGAAGAGCAGATCCATCTCAAGGTCTCTAAAGTAAAATCAACTATTACTTTCCTTGAAAAAGATTTGAGCATTCCAGAAGGGTAGCAGTACTCCTTCGTTGCGTGTTTCTGCATGTTACCCTCCTCTCCTTTGTGCTAGCCTCAGTATTCGGGAAGGCTGACAGGTTAAGATGCTCATCTGATGGAAAGCTAATAATTTTTAACCTTTTTTCCCCTCTGATAACGTTATTTTTTCAGCTAAATGAGTTCCTGCAGCCTGTTTGTGTAGCTACATGAATAATATTAACAGCACTATGGAACTGGGGAGAACATAAAGCTTAGGGAACATTCTTTTTGGTGGCAGCAAGGATTTAAATCAATTGAATATAATCATGTAGTAATGTGATTACTGGTGGTAATTACTCTGCAAATAATTAGTGATTTTTCTGATGTATCCTTCTGCTTGAATTGTTTGGAAGAACTGCAGAAAGTCTGAAAATATGAGATGCTATGACTGGGCTGGGATCTTGGAGCAGGTAATGGCTTCAGAGCACTGTCGCAGCTGCTGTCCTACTGTGTTACACGCAGTTTATGGCTAAACTATAAATATACTCATAGTGAACTGGATATTTATTAATAACTCAGAATTTATAATTTGCTCTAGATCGTGTTTCTACCTGAGAAAAGTGCTGACTGTCATGGTGTGAACGTGGAGGTATTTTGGGCGCCTGGCTGAATCCAGCAGGATGATTCGAGAGAGTTTTCAGGAAGCTTGGTTCAGACGTGGTGGCCTACATCACCTTGCCATATTTCACTGGCAGTTTCCATCTGTTACATCTGCTGGATGTGGGCCCAGAGCAAGCACACTTGAAAGAGTAAAATTAATAAGAGACTGCAATTTTTAAATAGCTGCGTATACAAGTTTGAACTTGGTGTTGTCAGATCTGCGTGTTCTGCAGTCATTGCTGACCTATTAAACAACCTTAATGGGGGTTTCTGCTAGCGGAATACTGCAGAAGTAATCTTGTGCATCACTTTTAACCAATGTTTAGCCCTAGACAGTTATAAGATTGTGAAACTTACTTGCTAGGTTCAGTTTTTTAGTGCCCTCCTTAGCAATTTTTCCACTCATCCTGCTCTGCAATTAAAAAAAAAATAGACTGTGTCCTTCGCTGTACTAAGCTTTATAATGAATAAATGTGAGTTAAAAATATTATTTTTGCAATTATCTTGTTTATAATAATGCTGGAGGCTGTTATATCAGTGAGAATACTTAAGGAAGAGCTGTTGCTTCATGACTTTATTCCAGCACTTGAAACAGTTGCCCTCTAGGAGCTTTCCTGCTCCTGCGACAGTGTGCAATAATTATAGATAATTTAATTTTGGAGTTAGAATGATGAGTACAACTGGAAATGGCTGAACAGCAGTACTATAATTTTAGCACTCGTAGGGGAAAAAATTGTGGCTTTATCTGAAGGAGGTTTCCTTTTATTCTGACATGGTCAGGGTGCAAGTTCTTCACACACTCCACAAAACTCTGTTTCTGACTGTGAAAAAAGAGCATTGAACACACACACACACAGAAAAAACAAACCCCATAATTTAAATAGAATTTTCAGGGCCCTGAAGACTGTCAGAAATTGAACAGGAATCAAGACAGGAATGACTGTTGTAGATCAAATTCCTTCTTACTCTGAACATTCAAAGATTAAATCCATAAGCTAGAATCTAAGCGTGCAGAAAAGCGTCTTTTAAAGTGATCCGGGTCCAGTGACTTGTGCTCTTCAGAATATATCTGCATGCCTTTTTTTTTCTTTTTTTCCTTTCTTCACTGTTCAGATTAGAAAGGTGTTCATTGAATAAATTGGGACTTTTTCCTGGGAAGTCTCCTAGTATTTATATACAAAGCACAGAATTGGTGTGAAATAGGTTGCATAGAGGTGACCTCAAGACTGATTTTTTTTTTTTTAACTGCTTCATTTTGCAACCTTAATGCTCCTTCAGTTTAGAATTTTCTCATTTGGAGAACTTCTTTATTTGGTATGGTTCCTCAGGGAGTTGTTCAGGAAAGGCTTTGTTCCATACGGTGGATCTGAACAGGTTATGCAAAACTGGCCAGAGATGGTTTTTTACAAGAGGTGTTTTGTGTCTCCCTTGTGGATGGGCTCAGGTTACAGACTTAACTCGGTGGTTTCAAGTTTGGGTCCGGTGTGATAAATTATAAATGGCTTGCTTTTCACTTGGTCTTCTCTCTGATGATATCCAGGTGTTGCTGGAAGTCCAGTCTGTAACCTTCATGATTGTCATGTCTAATAAAGTGTGAGTGTGTGACTGCTTTCCGTCAGATACAAAAGGGACTGAGTTTGTGGTGAGGGCTGATAACTTTTATTAGACCAACAGATGAGACCAAAAGATTCTGGACGTACTTCTGAATCCCTTATAGGAAAGGAAAGAGATGAGAAATGAGGGATTATTTGCTCGGTCTGGTCTAGGGTGTCCAGATCCTCAGATATTATACCTACTTCCTTCTACTGTTGTATTTTCTTTTGTTCCGTGAGCCAGCCTTTCTTGGTTCATCTGTAATTTCTGGTTGGGGTGCATGTGCTAACCTGCAGCTCTGACATATTTACGAGTCTTGTCTGAGTCTTCTTTTTGTTGCAGCCAGTTAGTGCCGTTTTTTGAATTAGCTTATTTTTGAGGTTTGGAAGAAAATTTGACCAGTAAGGGATGAACAGAATAAATAGCGAAGGGGATACTTCAGCCTAATTACTATAGCTTTTTTTTTTTTTTTTTCAGTTCTAGCCTTAATCTGCTTGATTTTTTTGGGGTTGTTAAAGATTACTGTTTCTTCTGCACAGTATTCCTGGATGGGCATCTAACAGTAGTTGTTCTTATTGTGTTCCATCCTCAATTATTGTGACGCTGTTGGTTAGGAGCAATTTTTGAAGACTAACTTGAAATTTCAAGTTTTTTCGGATGTATTTGTTAATAGTTCTTATTCAGCATATGATAGGCTTTTATCATGCAGTCTGGCATAGCCCAGGTTTTAGCTTTGAGTTTTGGATGCTATTCAAAATGCTGAATTTGGTGATTTGCATTCTTATAACCCCAGAATGTCTGTAATGAGGTTGTCTCCCTTGCCCCACCCTGCTGAATATGAAGGTACCGGCCTGAGTCACTGGAGCTTGTTGAGGCTTGAGCTGGTGGGTGAAGTGCTGTGAAAACTCACCTGGGAAAGGGGAGATGCTGTGTTAGTGCTTGTAATGCACAGCTTGGGATTTAGCTGCTAGTTTAGAGGCAACATGGTTTACTTTATAAAGGGTGGCCTTCCTGTTTTCACACAGTACTAAAGGTGGTGTTTGGGGGTTTTTGTTTTGTTTTTCAAAGTGTTTATAAGTGTTTTCCAGGCTTGTTTCAGGCAGGATGTACCCAGTCATCCACCAAAATGTAGGCAGCTGTTGCTGTGTGTTGCATAACTTTCCAGGTGGGCAAAACATTTGCATGTTCACAGACTTGTATTTTCTTGTTATTGTTAACAGGATCAATGCTTTTGTTTAAAGCAAGTTCATCTTGGTTTTAGAGTGAAAATTTAGGAGGCTGACTGGTTTGGAATATTTGAAATTAAGTCATCTTGTGATGAAAAATCACAAAAATATTTTCTGCAGTTCATGAAACACATGCAGTATATTTATCTGTTACCTTGCAGGACAAAATCACTTGCTGGATTGTTTTTTCAGTAGAAATGTATGTAGTCCTTTTTCTAAGTAAATAAAATAAGAAATATTCTTTCTTAGATCTGTTGAGTTCCCATGTGTACATATTTTATTCTGAAATGGTAGGCTCTTTCGATTTTCTAGTTGGCAAAAAAATTATTGAGAAGGAAATAACTTTATAATAAAGACAAACTCATTTCAACACGTTGGTTTTACTTGTTCAGGGTGTGTCAGCTATCCGCAGTATTTCTCAGCCAAGCCGAAAATGTAAAATAAAAGGTGGTTAAATATTTCTGTGGGCATCACAAATTAAGCTAACGTGAAGGTTGCTTAACTTCTGGATGACAGTTTCCATGAAGGTTTTAATGTGTTTTAATAGATACAATTAAAATTTACTCTTTTAACTTGATTTGGCTTCCTGTGTAGAAAAGCACTCTTGCAATGACAAATAGTTAAAAAAACCAAAGTGGTGGGGAAACAAACCTGAGAGTGCACGAGAGAGATCACCAGGCTGATGGTCCCCAGCATTAAGAACAGCCTTTGCTGTTACAAGTAAGCAGGTAGAATTTTTTTCCAAAAAAGGAGGCAAATATAGGAATAAGGGTGATGCTGATACATGTAATAAAACTTTGAGTACATACATGATAATTTCCTGTCTAATAAAGGAATAATAATTATTTTCCATTATTACTCAGAGCTTGATGTTTTTATGAAATACCCCACACAATAGTATCTTCTGTGGAATCACTGCTTGTAATTGAACTGGTGCTGTCAAAACAAATGCACAAAGAACTTGGATCTGGGGAATTCTAGTACATGCCTGACCTAAAGGAGTAATTCATAGTTCATCCAGATAAAGGTATGTGGCCTGATCCGTCACGTTTTGCGGACAGATGTCTGCACTGTGCTACCCGTGTATCCCAGGACGCTGTGTTCCTGCCTGTTGTGACTGCGTTGCCTGTGGCTGTGGGTATTATTGCCTGCACTTCAATCCCTAGGCCAATAGTTCATGTTCTGTAGTTCATATATAGTGTTTCTTCTACTTGTGGACTTAGCACACTTCTATTATGAGATGTGGATGTGACTTGTTTGGGTCTGACTTTACAGACAAAGGTTCTAGCCCTAGTTATGCCAATAATCAGTGTATGCAATTTGATGCTATCACAAGTCAGGCCACAGGATGCTACTGACGGGTCTCAGGCTAAGACAGAGAAACACTGATATCTTCCGAATTATGTGAGATTTGAACTTGAGGGCACCTAACTCCCGGCTCAGTGTGCCCTTTGTGGACTACGCAGTACCTGAGTGGGAAGAACCTGTGCTCTCTGGAGGGCTTGATTTATAGTGTGACGGAGAGGGAAATGTCATTGGGCTGAAACGTGCAAAATGGTGTCTTCTGCCATTTCCTTTGAAACTAGAGTTTAGTAACTGCTCCATGTTTGCTGCCCTTATGTTGATAAAGTATTCTAGAAGTCAAACCAGACATCTGTTAAATGAGCTATGAAAAAGTTCATGAGGCTTGGAGGAGGTCAAAGGCTGTTGTAATGGGGGAGACAGACTGCACGTGCAAGCCAAACCTACCTAGAGCTTTTTGTTCCTCTTATTCCTCTTAGTTCTGCAATCTACTATCCTAAATCTTTTACTTTTTAAAAATGGCACACAAAGTTTTACTAGCTAGATGGAGGGAGAGTAAATTTTACCTGTTTGGTATAGCTGAGTGAACAATGGGGTGGATCTGGTCTGTATTAGCTAAAATAAGAGGGATAATGCATCCTCACTTTGGTATGTTTTGGATGAACGACATGGTATAGTTACCAAAGGATGTTGCCAAGATGAAGTTTCTTAGAGTCTTAACTGAAGTCGACTGTCCCCTTATCCTTTTGCTAGTATATGTGCAAGGATATGGACTTTTTACATGTAAAAAAAGAAAAAAAAGAGGCAGGACCAAACAGCTGTGGAAGCAACTAATCCAAGTTGGATCCATGTTCCCACTGCGAGTAATAATATGGCTGCTTACAGGAACTATCCCCGTGGCTTGTTTCCCTAAGATCCCTGGAGACTAGAGCTGTGGGTGGAGCGCACAGGACGTGAAGTAAAAATACAGTGAGATAAACCTGTCCAAAAAGGAGCCTAATCTCCAAGGGAGACAATGGTTATCATATAGCCACGGGCTACTCATTAACTTGAGGTTGCTAAAACAAATATTATTCTAGGGTGACAGCCAGCTACTAACACGAAACTGTTACTTTTTAATCTCATTTTGGATTTGTTGCTTTGTGCCAATTTTTTGGAGTTTAGTAGTAAAATGACAATGTGAGTATCGCAGCAGGCACTGTCTCAGACCTCCAAAGAAAGAATGAATCCTCCAGTATACTCTTGTTACAAAATCAAATCCAGAAGAACTTCAGATTAATGAGGTCGCAATAAATATTTGTTCTGCTTCATCATGTGGAAAAGAAACAGTAAGTTCAAAAATGGGGGGAGAATAAGGCAAAAGTGGGTTTAAAGACAATTGACTTGCCAGCATACTTTTACAATGAAGAACAGTTTTGGCATCTTGCATAACAATAGACGGTTGGAATACTAATAAATAGGAAGGATTTTTGTATACAGCCCATAGTTGAGCTAAGGGGTTTAAACTGTGTGATTCACTAAGGTAAATAATACAGTTCTGTAAAGATTAACCGCACTAGCAAGAGTGCTCGCTAGGACAATGCTGGTTTTCAGTCCATGCATCAAAGCTGGGCAGTCAGAGCCAGGAAGACATTTCTCTTGGGATGTGATGTGGGGCAATTAGTTGCATTTCTGGAGATTTATGGAGTCTTCTGAATTGCTTCAGTGTTGGCCATTGTCAGAAATGGAATATTGAGCTTGGTAGGCTGTGGTTTTGCATTATGCATGGTTCTGTGATGTGGAGGTAGATATCCAGAACAAATTTACATAACAGCTCGGTAAAGCTTAATCTTCTGTTTGCAAATACCTCCCCTTCCAATGTACAGGATGTTGAAATACTTCATAAAAATCTGATTGTTATAGAGAGACAAAAATATAACTCCCTTCTAAAATAACTTTTGTAACACTTATTTCCAATATTGTTTTCTTCTTACAAAAGTGCTAAATGTATTAGCTGGTGATTGGATTTTAATTTGGAAAATTTTAAGAAGTACTAATGGAATGTTTTTCCCTCTTGATTTTTAAGTCAGAGCTATTTTTGCGTTTGCACCTCTGTGATGTGTCTTACGGAAAGATTAAAAAATCGGTAGATCTTCTTTCTTGTTTTAAATTAATACTTTTCTGGACTAAGGTAAACTTTTTTCAGATTTATTCTCCATTAGGTCACTTGTCTTGTTGGCATATTTCATTCTCGCATTTGTTTAGAGGCCCTGAGTTACAGCATCTGGTTCCCAAGGATGATGAGGTCACTCTTTTTCTGGAACTTACTGTTTCCTATTGTTGAAATGTCACCTTTGGGACTGTGACTGCCATTAGACATATGTTAATCCTCGCAGTAACTTTTAACGAGATTGATAATGCAATGATAATGAAGCAAAAAGACGGAATTTCAAATCTTTTCTCCCAAGAAATAATTTCATGGAATTAAAAGTATCCCAGGACGTTAATATTGAGTTGTGGTGGTGCTCTTTCTTTATTACCAGTTTTCTAGAAGGGAAAACAAACCGGCTTTTTTCTTCCAGCTCCGGAAAGAAGTAAGAATTAAGATGGAATCCATTTCAACACCAGCAAGAATAGAATGTAAAATTGGAAACAAGACCACTTGGTTATGTATATATATGAGTTGTATTATTGATCTACTGTTGTTTTTCTAATCTGTACTTGCTTGGGTTTTTATTCTAGCTCTTTCTCAAATCCAAATATCTGCTTGTATGGGGGGGGGATGTGTTTTCAGAGATGCCAGATGGTACATTGGCCTTGGAATTTTTGAATCTGTAGTGCTTCCTGAACAATTTAAATACTTAAAACTTGCATACCACTCTTGGTTATTCTGAGCTGAAGCTTCCAAAGTTTTAATAACTTTTGGAACAATCTGATGGGTTGGTTTCAGTGTATGGTAATTTTTTGTGATTTAAAATAAAAATTCCAATGTAATTTTAATGTTTAAGCACAGTTTGCCAATTATAATCCTTCAGTAGGAATTACTTTAGCACCTGAAAATACGAAACAAAAGGATGATGGATTGAAGGTGCTTTCCCTAAATGGAGCTGCCACTTCAAACTGTGTAAATGTGAATTAGTGAATTTTCCCTCCCCCAAAATGCTGGTAGTGAGGATCCTTGATAGAAAAGAATAATGATTACTTTTTTGTCTCGTTAGATGAATGCTTTACTTGTTGGTGGGGGATTTTTTTTGTGTTTTTTTTTTTGCATAGGCACGAGAGACCTCAGCATCTGAGCTAAGTACACTTTGCATTTTTCAAGTTTCATGGTTAGTAACATGCTAGCTTAATAATCCTAGCTTTATTTTATTTATGTAGTATAAACACAGGAGAAAAGTCTTGATCAGGAGACAAATAAATAGTATCTAAGTATGTAGGTGAAGGAAATACAATTCTGTTGGGTGCTGCAAGGAGAAATTATCACCAAGGCAGTTCAAACAGCTGTGCAGCTGAGTGCTACCTCTGATTTGTTGGTATCATGCTGAGAATAAACCAGATTGGTATAGGGACTGGAAATTACCTTTTTGTTTTCTTTGAGACTGTTTTCACTTAAGGCTTTTGAAAACCCACTGCTCTTCCTTGGCATCATTCTTTAGTAGGTTTTAAATCAAATTGTTTCACATTGTGAACACATTATTGTCCACGTTCATTTTATGAGAATTTGCATAGGTTTAGCTAACTCATTTCAAAAGGTAACCAACTCATGACAGCATCCAACATTTGAGTCTTATATCTCAGCTCTGCCCAGCGAGATTCTGTTTGCTTAAAAATACAGTAGAGCTTGACTCGTTCAGGTATTACATTCTCCAGAATCTCTTGGAGAAGATTAAGTGCTTTATCATCTAAAGGATGACCTCATCGTGTGCCAAGGGAGCAAATGAGGCTGTAGCAGCTCCCAGGAGCCTTTATTGTGAGAAGTTGTGCAGATTTTATAAGTGCTGTGTCTCCTTTGTCCTTTTTCCTCTAGAAGGTATACTTTTTAGCAAAACAAGTCAATGAAGACATTGCTGATAAATTCTTTGGATATTTTTGAAAATAGTTCACGTACAGCAGTGGAAGGGAAACAAAGACAAGTTACAGATACAGTGTGTGCTGCCTCGGATGCACTGTGGTAGCAACGTGTTTGTAGCCTCCATGGTAGGCTTCAGTATGATACATCTTGTCAAAAGAAAAGCTATCTGGATTTTTAGCATGGCTGTGTCAAAGCAGGAGATTCCCTTTTTATAGGGTAGAACTATTGCTTTCTATTGCTCCAATTTCTCCCTCCAGTAAGTTTTCTGAGGAGGCATTTTTCTTGCTACACCTTGCAGTATTTAAAAAGCAGAGCTGGTGTATACATGAACTGGGAATGTTTCTGAAGACTGCTTATTTTAAAAAAAAAAGCAATGACATTGGTATTTTATTTTGTTCCATGTTAGACTACAGCTGGGAGTGTCGTCAGTGTTTGGGGTGCTGCAGGAAATAAATTTGTGTTCAAAAATTGAAATGATTGTCCATATGCCATAGCAGCCTCTGCTTGCTTTAATTCTCATTACTGTACCTATGAGGGTGTTATTTTTACCCAGTATCTAAGAAATTAATACAATTTTTTTTTAATGTGTGTCATTGTCATAGCTTCTTTGTCATAGCTTGATATTACGAGAACAAAAGAAAGCTGGGGACCCCAGTGAGAATGGCAGGGAGGGATTAGCAGAGCCTTGTAGCTATGGAGTTAAGCTGGGCTTCTGTTTTCACTGCCAGTGACATCTTGATTTATGCATACTGGGGATGTTTTTAAACACAGAAGCAATAGGAAATAAGACAGTTTGCTTCTAGCCTGTGTTTCCTGCAGGGCTTCTTGGCATTGCCTTCCGGTTAGACAGCAGCATTTGAAGCATAGTCTTCTTGTTCCCTCCACTTGTTGCTGTTTATTTGTTTTGCCAGTTATGTAAAAGCTCCAGGCTTGGATTTGTTCTCCCCTTGCTCCAATCTTCCTTGAAGATGTAAGTTGGGAATGTGCAATGCAAAAAATCTCTCGTGCGCATCCTGTTTTCAAATTGTGTAATTTCCTTCAGTCTTGCGCTCCTGCTGAGAATGTGGCTTGAAGGATGTCTTGTGCTTGCACCTGACAAAGCTGGTGAATGCCAAGGCTGGAGGTGCATGTGTTCGTAAATGGTGTAGGACTTGAACAGCTAGCAAGGTTGTTCTAACTAATGGATGGATTTGTAGCTTTTTTAGAAGTATTTCGTGATGATACAGGTATCTGAGTAGTCTAATTTGTGGTTCAGTTTTTGGTTTGTTTTTTCCTCTGGGTGGGTATTAAGGAAAACTCTGGTAGCAGTTTGAAAATTCACAATGTCCTTATGGGACAGTGTAACCACAGATGAACTTGCACAAATACTGAAAGCAGCAGCCTGGAACAGAAATATAAACTTCTCCCTTCCTGCTGCTTTATTTATTTCGAGTGTGCAGATCGCTGAGGTAAGCACGCTTGCAAAGTTGGGGTGGGTTAGTTAACTACTGTGAAGACAAGCTGCCTTCCATTACCAAGCACTTCTGTGTGGCCTGTTGCTGGTCACTTGCTGAAAAATGACATAATTTGCAATTCTAGTAGTGTAGCAGCCTGTTCGTGCTGTGCTGAAATACTTTTCAGTATTTCAACATATGCTTGCTAGAAATATATTCAGATGATTTTTACTTTGGGTTTAATGCAAAAGCAGAATGACTGCTGGAGATTAAGTGTTACATTCTGAAAGCTCCTGCTTTTGTATCAAAGGAGTTTTACTAGGAAGATGACTGGTATTAACCTCTAGCCCTGTCTCAGTGGTCTTTGGTATTAAATTGCTAATCCAAGGTACTGATTAGGATCTTCCCATTCAGTGAAATCGTATTGCTTCATCTTCTTTTGTAGGCTACTGTAAAACAACCTCTTAACCTAATGTAGTTACAGTGTTGATAAAAAGTAAAATATGCCTTCATCTATGTGGGGAGAAAAAAAAGCACATGGGCGTAGGAACTTTCCTGGTCCTTTAAGTGCTCTGAAACAGTAGGACTACTTTTGGCTACAGATACAGAGAATTCAACCATAATACTACCGTATGGATTTCATCATTCAGTCCTTCCATGGTGTTTATGTCACTCATTTTTAATACTGCACCTAGAATTTGTACTGCACTACCTAGAAACTGTGGTATCTCTTGGTTTTTGAGCTATGCTGAAATTTAGATAATCATTTGTTATTTCAACAGTGCTTGAGGTTGGACGTACTGAATGAAATTGCAAATTTATTACCGTTTTTTCCCTTAATTTTCTTATTTTCCTTTTCCTATTAGAATTTCCCCTCCTATTTCTCCTATTGAGAATATTTTGCATTGCTGTAGAGGATAAATGGTGCTAATGTTTATTTTGTCATAGAACGAAAAAATGCTGTTTGGAAAGTTCCTCTCCCTAATTCCTGTCTTTAAAGCCTTATTATGGTTCTAATTAGTAGGTATTAGCATATGTATCGAAACACAGAATGTGCAAGTACTGTTGGGAAAATGAAATGCTAGGTTTAGCTCATTTTATATCATTTGGGTTTATTTTGAACAAAACATTAGCAGACAGAAGTATGAAAACCATAAAATTGTGGCATAAAATCAACATCAATAAAAATCTGTGTTACACGTGGCTTCTCTTCTCCTGGTAGCTATGCAGCTGGGCAACAAATGAGCAATAAGACAGACGTGTTGCTACTCTTTGTGACTGAGAGTGGAGAAGGTAAATGTGGAATTATCAATGTGGAGTTGAAAATGTAAAAACGTTAGAGTGCTTTTATAGTATTGAAAGGGAGGAGATGGGGTGGATCGCTTTGAGGAGAATTTTCCTCTTGAGACAAACCAAGCACGTGGTTACAATAATGCACCACCCAACAAAAATGCTGGTACCACTGCCTCTGTGATAACCAGAGCCATAGGGCTAGAGATGAGCCTCAGCTCTGGGGGGCTCTGGGACACTAGTTGTGCCCGATCACTTTTACTGTGATCATTCCTCTGTTTTTAAAAACTCCTCTTCTGGAGAAGGTGAGGAGAGAGGTATTGACTGCTGTGGAACTTCTAATTTTGTTAGACTTGGCATAATTATCTCGTGTTTGGTACTTTGGCTCCCTACATATCACATCTCATTAATTTCCTAATACATATCCTTTCCTTTCTCTCCAGAAGAGGGTTTTAGGAGACTTTTTAGGAGACAGAAGGAGACTTTGAAGCCTTTTCTGTGGAACTGACCTTTACATTTACAAAGTTACAAGGAGTAACAGGTCTCTACAAGAAGCACCACAGTATCCTGTAACAAAAATCTTGCCATCATGCAAAGACTGTATTTTATGCCATAGTTCTCTGAGCACTTTGGGCCAACGGGAGTGCCATGAGAAGTGCTCTCTTCTCGCTGCTCCAACTGTTTATTCCTCTCTCTTTGCCAGCTCTAGTGCTTGAGGGATCTCATGAAGAAAACTGGATCCTGCTGGTGATGCAGGTTAAAATAATGGAAAGAAAACAGCATTTTGGTTGAGCTGTGATCAGCTCCTGATCCAATTCACTGTACTGCTGCACAAATACCTCTGCATGGGAGAGGCACAGAGGGAGCATTGAACACTAAGAGTGATGGAGTGGGAGTGGGATCAACTCTAATGGTGGTAGTGATGGTTTGCTGGAACTGTGACATTAGGTGCTATGGTCTCTCTCAGAAACTCCTTGTGTACTAGACAAGATGAAACGGGTTTTTTTTTCTATAAAAGAGCCAAAAATAATCTGTTTTCAGTTAAGTAATATGTCCTCTGAGAAAGAAGGAAATATTCCGTTGTCTATAAAGTTGTTCCTCTCGTTTAATACAACTGTGGATCCAGAAATGTCACTGTGACAGAATATGCTTCTGCTTGGAGGAAGAAAAGCAACTTCAAATCTGATGACAAAGCATAATCAGTCAGGATGGGAAAAGTCAGGCTACCCTGGTAAGCAGAAGAGTTGAGTGGCCAAGGCCATTGCAGAAATGAGCTGTATGTCAGCTTCCCAGGTATCCTGTTTAATTGCTGCAGGTCTCATGAGGGTTTGTGGTGATGATTTGTACATGTATGTGTGAATTTTTTGGGGAAAATGATAATGAGGTTGATATGTTTTAACAGATGCTTTAGGACACTTTCCATAAACGTAGTTTTTAGCTGAGATTTAGCCTTCCTAACTTGTCATTGGAATAATAGTTTGTACATCAGCTTATTTTCTGCTAAAATTAGACTAGCTCTCTTTTATATTCAAGTTACTTTGCTACAGCAAAGTGAATGCAAATTAGACTCACTCTGTCATTTCTTTTGTGCTCTGTCACCTTCTGTGGTAAAAGCCAGCAAAAAGCTCAACTCCGAGTTATATCTCTTTTGCTAGCTTTTTCTGCTGACCTAATGCTCACTAACTGGAATGTGGTGTATCCTGGGGACAGGAATGGGTTCCCTTTGTGCACAGTCAGATATGATCTTCTGGTAAAGGACTGACTGTGATAAAACCCATTGCTGGATCCCAGCTGTTATGCATGAAATCCTGTTTATTGACTGTGCAATTATAGAAGAGTAATGATGAACATCCTCCCTCTCTTAGTGCCACAGATGGCAAACTCGTGCTGGCCAGGGGACCAGAGAGAAGTTAGGATGTGCATTACATGCTGTCTATTGCCACATGCTCCCAGCCAGATGTTTTGTGATGTGAAAATCCAGCGTGTAACTTACAAAACAAAAATACACTTTAATATGACATGACCTGAAATTCTCAACTAATTTATAACAGAAAGTTCTTAATTTTCTTTCTTTACAAGTTGTGCTTGGTTTTGTGCGTGACTCACTGCAGATGACAGTAATTTTGCTCAATCTGAAGTTACCTAGCTGCTTTTCAGAGTACATTCATTCTCGTGACTCATTTCACTCTTAAAATTTCTGATTTTTGTGCACTTTTTTCCAGTAATACTTGTTCTTCTAGGATGCAAGGGGCAGTGTGTCGATACACTTGTTACAGGAGCGAGCAGGCTGTGCTCAGACACAGCGCTTCAGAGGTCTCCAGCGGATTGTGAAATGCAGCCCTGTAGGTTTATCGGGAGCAGCTGTTTTTGTTCTGTGGACGGATCCATCTGGGGCGGAGGGGGAGAGAGAGAGCGCTGGTGGCTTTTAGAGATTATTAGCTGGTGACAGTTGTGCTTGGGAAGTGTACCAAGTTTTAGCCCAGCTACTGGAACAGAGATAGGAGGTGAAAAGGGATGGTGAAAAAAAACACAAGCTCTACTAATCTTTTAGTGTCAGAAGAAGCCTTCAGGATTTGGTTATCTGCCTGTGAGTCTAATTGCAGCCTTGATTAGAGGAGTGCCTGACACTTCCTACTTCAGTAAAGATCTGGCAGAGCTGTTCCAGATGACATTTGGACATACAAGGCCTAGCTGAGGAGTCAGAGCAGCTGTGTCCTTGCGCAGGCGAGCGGGAGGCTGGCTGCTTTATTGGATTACCTCTTGTCAGATCGTGGCAATGCATGCTGCTTAAATCCCTCGGGGCAGGGAGGGAGTGTCAAAGAAGGGATGGTTTATTTTAGGTAAACTGATTTAGACAGCAGTCCGTTTTCTTATTCCTTTTCTGCTGAGAAATGTGGGAACATTTCGCAAAAAAGTAATGTTCAGTCCTCAAAACGTTCATGTGTTGTGGTATTTTGTGGGCAGAAGCTGCATGGCAGGTATGAGCTGGGCAGAGGGTCCGCAGCAGCTTGAGTAGTTTCTGTTTAACTTCAGGCAGTGGTGGATGAGTGCTTGCTTTTGATGCCATTCCTATTCTCCTGCTTCTCCTCTCTTCCTTTTTCCTAAGCTGATGCCAGTTAAGGGTTGACAGTAAGCGTTCGTTCAGCTTGCTGCTTCCTTTTGTATTAAAGGGTAACTGTGAAATCTTTCAATAGTGAAAGAGCAGTGAAATATTTCTGGGTTTAATTCTTGGCTGTTGGTTGGAACCTTATGTATTTGGCGAAAGTGGTACAGGTTTTGTGGGATCTGCAGCACTTTTTAGTCTATAATAGAGTTATTACTATACTCAGGTCTTCTGTCAGTTTCTGAATATATGAAGCAGAAGCTTTGCTCTCCAACTGAGCAGAAGGGACTTGAGAATAATGCCTTATACCATATTTTGGTTGATTATCTTTATCTTGGAAGGGGCAGCCTTGTTCCTTCATGTCAGTGTAGTTCTGTACTGTCTCTTGGTGTACTTTGAGAGCTTCTAGTTACTACACAGGAATGGGATTCCTCTTTCTCAGGGAAGAAGGCCTGTTGTCTTCTGCAGCTTAAGCCCTCCTCATGTATTTTGGGACCATAAATTAGATATAAGAGGCAAGTCAGGAAATACAATCTCTTCAGATGAAAACACGCAGTGTATGAATTGCCCAGTAGACATAGAGCAATTCTGTGTTGTAAAAGAACTTGTCTGGTGCATATACTCTGTATGGCCATGATGGCCAACTTGGTGTCCAGAGTTTTGCAAGTGGTACAGCTGGATTTCTTAATGCTTTTAAGCGTAATGGGTGCTTGCTTGAAAATGCTTTAAAGTAGCATTTTTCACTTCTTCAGAGCACAGTCACACAGAAAGGCTGAGTTAGGAAGCTGTTTGGAAGGGGTTTGTGGAAGAGCACTAGATGAAGAGGCTGATAGCACTTGGGTGATTCAACCACCCTGATACCTGTTGGAGGGACAACACAGCAGGGCACAAGCAGGCCAGGAGGTTCCTGGAATGTGTTGTTGATCACTTTCTTCTCCAAGTGATGTAGGAGCCAACAAGGAGGTGCAGTGGACCTTGTTCTCACCAACAAAGAAGGGCTGGTGGGGAATGTGAAGCTCAAGAGCAGCCTTGGCTGCAGTGACCATGAGATGGTGGAGTTCAAGATCCTCAAGGCAGTGAGGAGGGCACACAGCAAACTGACTACCCTGGACATCAGGAGAGCAGATTTTGGCCTCTTGAGGGGTCTGCTTGGTAGAGTACCATGGGATAAAGCCCTGGAGGGGAGAGGAGCCCAAGAAGGCTGGCTAATGTTCAAGGGTCACCTCCTCCAAGCTCAGGAGCAATGCGTCCCAACAAAGAGGAAATCAGGCAGAAACACCAGGAGACCTGCATAGATGAGTGAGGAACTCCTGGACAAACTCAAACACAAAAAGGAAGCCTGCAGAGGGTAGAAACAAGGACAGCTAGCCTGGGAGGAATACAGAGAAAATGTCTGAGCAGTCAGGGATCAGGTTAGGAAAGCTTTAGCTTTAGAATTAAATCTGGCCAGGGATGTCAAGGGCAACAAGAAGAGCTTTTTATAGGTACACTGGGGATAAAAGGAAGAACATGGAAAATGTGGGCCCTCTGCAGAAAGAAATGGGAGACCTGGTTACCTGTGATATGGAGATCACTGAGGTACTCAACCTTTTTTTTTCCTCAGTCTTCACTGGCAAGCACACCGCGCTTGGATCACAGAAGGCAAAGGTGGTGACTGGGAGAATGAAGAACTGCCCACTGTAGGAGAAGATCAGGTGTGAGGCCATCTAAGGAACCTGAAGGTGCACAAGTCCATGGGACTTGATGAGATGCATCCGCAGGTTCTGAGGATGGATGAAGTTGCTAAGCCACTATGCATGATATTTGAGAAGTTGTGGCAGTCCAGTAAAGTTCCTGCTGGCTGGAAAAGAGGAAACACAACCCCTATTTTTAACAAGGGAAAAAAAGGAAGACCTGGGGAACTACAGGCAGGTTAGTTACACCTCTGTGCCCGGCGAGATCATGGAGCAGATCCATGTGCCTTAGCATAGCACCAACAAGGAGGTTGGTGACAGCCAGCATAGCTTCACTAAGGGCAGATCATGAAGAGCCTCTGACGTCATCTGGCTGGACTTGTGTAAGCATTTGACCCTGACCTGCATGACATCCTTGTCTCTAAATTGGAGAGACATGGATTTGACGGAAGGACTGCTTGGTGGAAGGTCTCTTCCAACACAAACCATTCTATGATTCTTTAATTTCACAAAAAGGTTCATTGAAAATTTTGGAATAAATGTTTTGAATGAGTCATCTGTGTGGATTTGAGCACTTGAGAGATGTTGTACGTCCAGCTCTCACCTGTTTCCTAAAATCAAGGCTTACAAAGTCCTGTAGTTTAATTGTAAACTTTACAGTTTGTTTTCCTCCTCACTGTAGCGGCTCTACTCAGTGTAATTGGGAACATTTTACAATGGTAATGAACTTGGCAAGAGAAGAGCCCTTTGCCTGCTGCCAGAGTACAGCAAATAAACAAATAAGGAAAACAAAAGAAGATCCCTCCCTGTCCCCTCGGCGGGTTGCAGGAACGGCTGGCACCGCTGGCCATGCTGGCGGAAGGGTGGAATGTCCTGCCGTGCATTCCACGCAGATGGCCTGGACCCCAGCCACCCCAGCCGAGCAGAAAATACCATGCTCTCAGCCATGCCACTTGTGATTTAATTGGAAGTGAAGCTAACTCTAAAAAGTGGTGCACCATCAATGTTTTTGTGGTGTGTCCAAAAATTACACAACAGTTTTGGTCTTCTCTTGTTTGTTTGCTCAGGCGAAGCTGAATTCTTCCATCATCTTAAGGGTAACATCTTTCCTTTTTGGGACACCTTGCCACTAAGAAAGTCCCAGTATCCCCATCTGAAGAGAGCACAGACATCACCTGAAGAGAGTCATTTTCTGTAGTCACATCTTTTGGTTCTTAGCAAAATATTGGCCTTCTGCTTTCAAGAATAGTGGAATAATGCTTTCAGTGTAGCAAAACCAGTGCTGTTGCTCAGGAGCATTTGGGACAGCTGGTTGCACTTCCAGGCTGATTTTTTTTGTGTTGTTGTGATGGTCAATAATAACTCTTGATAAAACAAATGTGAATACACCTTGTAATACTGACATCATCTGCCTGGACTTGTGCAAAGCCTTTGACGCGGTCCCGCATGGCATCCTTTTCTCTAAATTGGAGAGACATGGATTTGATGGATGGACCAGTCAGTGGATAAGAAATTGGCTGGATGGTCGCACTCAAATGGCTCGATGTCCAGGTGGAGAACAGTGACGAGTGGCATTCCGTAGGGGCTGGTATTGGGACTGGTGTTGTTTAACATCTTTGTTGGAGACATGGACAGTGGGATAGAGTGCACCCTCAGCAAGTTTGCCGATGACACCAAGCTGTGTGGTGTGGTGACACGCTGGAGGGAAGGGATCCATCCAGAGGGACCTGGACAGGCTGGAGAGGTGGGACTGTGCAAACCTCATGGAGTTCAACAAGGGCAAGGGCAAGGTCCTGCATGTGGGTCGAGGCAGACCCAAGAACAAATAGAGGCTGGGAGGAGAATGGCTAGGGAGCAGCTCTGAGGAGAAGCACTTGGGGGTGCTGGGTGATGAGAAGCTGAACATGAGCTGGCAGTGTGCGCTTGCAGCCCAGAAACCAATGTGTCCTGGGCTGCATCAAAAGCAGCGTGACCAGCAGGTCGAGAGAAGGGATTCTCTCCCTCTATTCCACTCCTGTGAGACCCCTCCTGGAGTACTGCGTCCAGCTCTGGGGTCCTCAGCACATGACAGTCACAGAGCTGTTGGAGCGAGTCCAGAGGAGGCCACAGAGATGATCAGAGGCTGGAGCACCACCTGTACAAGCACAGGCTGAGAGAGTTGGGGTTGTTCAGCCTGGAGAAGAGAAGGCTCCAGGGAGACCTTAGAGCAGTTTCCAGTGCTGAAAGGGGGCTACCGAAGAGATGGGGGGGCTCTGGATCAGGGGGTGGAGGGATAGGAGGAGGGATAATGGTTTAATACTGAAAGAGGGGGGATTTAGTTTTGGTATTAGGAAGAAATGTTCCCTGTGCGGGTGGTTGAGGCAGTGGCCCAGGTTGCCCAGAGAAGCTGTGGATGCCCCATCCCTGGAGGGGTTCAAGGCCAGGCTGGATGAGGCTTTGAGCAACCTGGGCTAGTGGGAGGTGTGCCTGCCCATGGCAGGGGGTTGGAACTAGTTGGTCTCTAAGGTTCCTTCCAACCCAAACCGTTCTATGATATGATTCTATGTTATCCTGTGATACCCTTGCAGAAACTTCCATCTGCAAACTCTGAACTGTGGTCTGGGTATTTTATGTATTCAGATTGATTTCAGAAGAAATGTGCTGGTTCTTGCAAGACCAGGTACTGATCTGAGCTCATCTTGTATTTTGCTCTCTGTAGCACTGGCTGCAGTAACAGCTTCTTATCATTAATCAAATCTGCAGGTAGCATGAGAGAGGAATGGCGCTCCTTTCCTGGAGCTTAGGTATTGTTTGGTCAGTCACCATTAAGGAAGCAAAATGCCATAACCTTAAAGTGAAGGATACAATAATGATAATGATGCTTTGTAGTTATTTAGCAGGCAAAATCTGACACCATTAAGGAAGCAGAACACCCTGTCCTTAATTGAAGGATCTGATAATGATGCTTTGTAGCCATTTAGTAGGCAAAATCTGTGATTAGTGTCACGTATTGTTTTAGAATCTGGAGAAGGAGTAGCTAATGTTTGTGGGATAAAAGAATTTTAGGAAGAACACGGAAAATTACTTCACTTAATTCTCCAGTGCCGTCTTTACACTGTGAAATGCAGGCTGGTAGTTCAGTGCTTCCTGATGTTTGGTAAGAAATTGTTCTTCACGACTGGGGGAAGTGTAAAAGCTGGGGTATGGCTTCCACTAAGCGTTTAATGACTAGGATGACAGTGCTGTTTAGAAAACTGAGTTCAAGTAGTTTGTTTCCAGCAAAATATTTCAAGAATGCTATGTAAATCCTCGTGTTAGAATAACAAAGCACAAATCCCATTGTCTTGCTGAAGGCAAGTTTAAGGCCAATACTACCCAGTCAGCCATGGAAAGCCTTGTGAAACAGGGACACCCCCAATGTGGGGGGACCCACCATCGGCATGTCCCCCGTGCGAGAATGCAGAGCGAAAGGTGAAACTCTCCAATATCCTTTGGCTTGCAAGATTGCACTGTGGCCTGATGGTTCATGGGGACTGTGCAGCTGTGGAAGAACATAACTCTAAGCTGGTGGTATTTCCTTGTGACGAAAACAGCCGACAACTGTCGGCCAAGGGTCTCCAGCAGAACCTAGTCTCTGAGCTCTCTGGGCATGGTCTGATATCTGTGGGCATGGTAGGTGTCAGCTTCAAACCGGGGTGACACCCACCGAGCAGATGAAACTGCTGCCACCAGTGCAAGCTTCATCCAGCAGGCCATGGAGGGACCAGTGGTAGTGGTCTGATTACTTCAAGGGTATCCTCAAGGACCAGAGGTTTTTCAGGTTTTTTTTGTGTGAGTGTAGAATCATAGAATCAACCAATTAAGGTTGGAAAAGACCTCAAGGATCATCAAGTCCAACCATCAACCCAACCCACTAACCCATGTCCCGAAGCACCACATCGACACCTTTCTTGACCCCCTCCAGGGATGGTGACTCCACCACATCCCTGGGCAGCCTGTTCCAATGCCTGAGCACTTTCAGTGAGGAAATTTTTTCTAATATCCAGCCTAAACCTCCCCTGATGCAACGTGAGGCCGTTTCCTCTTGGCCAGCAAGTGTTGGCTGGTATTTTTCAGCACAGGCAAGTCCTGAACTTTTGCTTTTAAGGGTAAAAGAAGTAGAGAAACATACTCTCTGTGAACACAAATGTAACAACATGCGTTGCAGTAGCTCCTAGAAAAGACGAGCATGCGTACCAGGATGAATGATATTTCGTTCGGTTAAGGGCTGGGAGGTGTTTATGCACATGTATTTGAGAGAACATAGGCTGTTTCAAAATATGCCACAATTTTCAATCAAATGTTGCATCATAAAGTTTACCAGTTTGTTTTCTTGATGACCTAATGGTCTAAGTTCTTGAAATAACTTGTCCACATGAAAAAATGAAAGACGAAATATTTCATAACAGTGTGTTCATCAGGCTTTTGTTATAAAAATGTGTAAAATAAGAAGTAACAAAGTAACCTCAAATATGAAGGGTTTGGGTTCGGCTTTTTTTTTTTTTTTTAGTTCTTAAGTGCAAGTTCCCTTTTTCAACCCTATTCTTAAATAACTGAAAATAGACAAAACCAGATAAATAGTTCATATTCAAAACATGCAGTCTCCAAAGGCACTTCCAGCAGTATCTGGTGCTGTGGAAATACTGAATAAGAAAAAGTAATGAAATATTTTGTAGAATATTGGGTAGCATTTAACTACTTTGTTCAGCTTTACTAAAAAAAAGCCCATCAGACATTGGTGGTCCTGGAAGTTGTTGAATTCACTGTCTTAGAGCCTGAATGAGGTACAAAGCAGAAAGGAAAAGGTGGTGGAAAATGCAATCTGCGTTTGGTTATGCTGAACATGCACCGTAGACCTATCGGAGAGAAATGCGGAATGTGAAAAGTTATCCAAGCACTCCTGGATTCCGGCTAAACGGCAACATTTGCAGCAAACCACTTGAAGAAACAAGCTGAAATTTCTGTATTGTACAGGTGTATTTATGTGGGTTTCTGGAAAGTTATACTTAATAATTGGTGTCTTTTCCCTGAAATCACAAAAATCTGACTTTTCCCCCAAAGCTGTCAAAAAGGCTTGTATTTTGATTAATCGGATAATAAGAAATAACTGTACAGTTGTAGCCCATGAAATAAGTGATAGTGAGGATGATGTGTGGAAACAATGCTTTCAATTCAGCTTGTCTTGTTTATACATTTAAAAAAGTAAGCAAGGGTTGGCAATAGAGATACGGGTTGGTGATAGAGATACTGTTGTACTCTGTTCCTAAGTTATCTGTGAAACACTACCAAGAATTTAAGATACAACTGGCCTTACAATAAGCTGAACGAGTTCTGGTGACATTTACAGCTGAAAGCTCTAACCAGTGTTCAGAGTACTTCACTTTTCAGGGTAGATAAATCCCCCCCTTGCACCACATTTTCAGGGGAGCCTCTGAAAAAGACAGTGATGCAGCAGGTTTGTCAAAGAGGCGTACTCTACCATCCTGGATGGTTTTCGGGGCTTTTTTTGTTTGTTTGGGTTTTTTTGCCTAGAATATCTCCAGGTCTGAGTCAGAGGGAAGGAAATGTGACACTCGAGTCCTGTGGTTTCAGCTTTAGATTTCCTACTTTGTTGCTCAGGCTTTGAGTTTCTTACTGTTGCTTCACTGGTAACCTGATAACTATGAATGCATTTTTCACTAATAATTTTTCCACAGTGGTCTAGCACATGCTTGTCTGACAAGAGGAGTACAACAGCAAACAGCATATTTAAAATTAGTTGAGGTCACTTGTGTTTAGTTCCCTTTGGAAAACGCAGTACCCTGATTTTCATTAAAATCCCCTCCATCTTCACTATCAACTTTTAAATCTGCAATGCATTGCCTGTTAGATAATACAGATTTGAGTGTATTGTACAGGACTGAAGGTTTTTCAGGGGCAGTTTCCCTCCGCTGTGGACTACTGCACCTTCACAAACATTTTCTTGCAGTCCCTGAGAAGGGAATTCTTTAAAAGATTCCAGTATCTAAAGAAATTGTTTCCTTCAGAAAGGAAAATTATTTTGGACTGAGAACTTTCTTTAAGAGGAAAACCACCATGAGTATTGAGGATCTGAACTATTCATTCATCTCTTCTTGACCTATGGGTGGATTGTGCTCCATTTTTTTCATGTAAAGCCATCTTTCTGCTTTCAAGTCAGAGTACCCCCTCATGTATGAGGTATCTCATCAGACCCTAAGATTTGTGAGAGAACTGAGCCCTTATGAAGGGGAAACTCTTCTCTCACCTTCTGCTCTGCTGCTGCCCTGTCTTTAAGCAGCTGTCCTAAATTGCCAGCCATGCAGAGCTGGATAGCTTCTTAAGCTTAGCAGGTTCTAAATGGTATTCCTCATAATGACCTTGGGCGGTGAATATTGTCCAGGCATCCACAGAGAAGATGGAGGGTGTTGTGCTTTGGGTCTCTTAGGGACATATTTCCAAAGGAACATTGCGCAGCCTCGAGCAAATCGAGAAGATAGGCGGTTACGTGAAGGATGCTGCTGCTTCTGTCGTAAGTGTAATTCTGGAAGTGGAGTGATAATGAGAGGAAGTGGAGGACTTCCTGCATTAGTTTTTGTGGCGGTGTGAAGGGGCTCTCTAAACTGCAGCTGTGTTGCACAACTGATAAAAGCTATTTTCAGCTTGGATAAGTCTCTTTAAGATGTGAACTAATATACCTCTTCATGCTGCGTGCATTGCAGTTATTTTTATTAACCTGGAAGTCAGAACAACACTATAATGACTGAGCATGCTACTTGTCTCTCTGTTTTACCCTATGTCTATTATTTTCCCATGGAATCTGTTAGTGCTAGACTACGTCCTTAAAATATGATTCACCCCTTTGGGAAAAGCTTCCACAGTAAGCTAGGTACTTGGCATGTGAGTAAAGGGTCTGTGTAAGGTGGGAGAAGGAAAAGGGTAATGGGAGGCCTTTAAACATAGCGGTGATGCATCTCTCTGACAGGTCTCCAGGCAAGAAAGGGAGTAATACTAGATGGGAAAGGATTGGGTTTATTTGGGAAAAGCTCAGGATATATGTGGTGTGCTAGAGGGAAGATCGTTACTTAAATTCCTTTCTGAAACTACGTTTATCTGATTTCTAGATTCTGAGTTGGACTTAATTCTGTGCTGGATGAGACTTCCCGATTAACAATTGTATTTGACTCCTGCACTGTGGGTTTATAAACTGAATTGGTGAAATGTTACTAAAGGTATTTTATTGTCGTTTTGGTGATGACTATTAGTGTTGGTTATGTGTATCTATCTGTTCAATATTTTGTTTTACAATACCTTTACGGGGGCTTTAGTGAGTGCTTTTTTTGACTTGCAAGTTTGCCTGTATAACTTTCTTTTTTTATTGATGTCTGGGACTTTGAACTTTACTGTAGGGTTGAAGGGTGATTTTTGAGGCCAGTATGTGAGACCTTTATTTAAGGTGTAAGAAGAAATGAAGACTATTTCCCTTCTGCCTTTGGCTTCTGTGCTTTTGTGGGGGAATGCTTTTGTACCCTGTATGTAGCAGGGGAAGTGCTTTGGAAAGTACAGGTTCTGGAATGTGCTTTTTTTATATCTGGGGATGAGAAGTATTACTGTGCTGGTCAGCTGGTCAGGGAGAGAGCCTTTCAGAAACAGTAAAGCATGCCAGATTTAATTAGCTCAACCTTGCTGTCTTGACACTGATTTCCCCACCCCCCCCCCCAAAAAAAATTAAATATTTTACAGAATCAAATATCCTGTAGTCATGTTAGGGGAAAAAAAAAAAAACAAAATAAAACATAGGTGAAAATGGCTTGTTGCTTCTGGGTATTTTCTATCAGAGAAAATAAAACCTTTTGAAAATCAACTTGATTTTCCTGTCATTGTGCTCAACTGCAGGTGTGGATATCCTGTATTAAACCAGGCGAACTAGAACAGTACTGGTTCCCAGCAACCGAAAGGGCGTGTGTTTGCCTGCGATAACTGCAGTATGTTTAACATCACGTATTCAAAGATAACTGAGGCGTCCTCTACTTTCATTGCAGAAGAAAATCGATTAGGTCACTCTCGGTTAAGGATATAATGCTGACATTGCCAATTAGCTAGACACAAAGGGTTTTATGATGAGATACTGATCTCGTGTTTGAGGTTACTGTAAAAAAACCAGAAAACTCTTTGCGGAGACCAAAGACAAGGACGGCAGTTGCACTATAAAAGCCGGTCCATTATGTAACATTAGGATGAAAAGCAACAGGGAGAAACTGGATTTCCAGAGTCCAGCTGCTTCCCTGTATGCATTGCTGTAAATAATGCAGGAAATAATTGATATAAATGCGCGTTCAAAAGAAGCCTTCAATTTTCCAAGTGCATAAAAATACTGGACATTTGAAGTTATTCATTGCAGGCCACATATGTTGACGTTTTTGTGTGTGTGTTGATGTCTCTCTGTTTTACCCCTGAACACAGATTTCCTTCTCTTTAAGAGGCTCCTTCAGAAGCTGACCCTTCCCCACAGGCTGAATCAGGTGGGAAAACTAAGTTTGCTATCAGTTCTTCTTTGGCTGGCTTTGGTTTAGTGGTTTGATCTATGTAGGTGTGAAAGTTCAAACATGGACAAGTCTTACTGCTCAGCAGCATGTGTTAGAATTCTTCTCTAGCACTGGGCGAGGACAGTGTTCCAGAATATGTCGGGCTTCTCAGGCTTCATAACAAAGATCTCAAAGGGCAGATAAGTGAGCGTGATAATTAAAGAGAAAAATGTTTTCTTTCCGTGCATTCAGATTTCAGTGGTAAATCCAGAAATACTTTCCATTACCTTCATTATAATGTCTATTTATTGCATCTTTACCACTTTCCAAGGAAGTGACTGAACCTACCATTTAGTATTTTCTCCAGATAGTTTTCTTTAGGATAATCAGTCAGAACAAGCTTCCTAAGTTGTAGTGGTCAGATTTTGTCACAGTATTACAAACGAGGGTTTGGGGTTTTTAACTGCTTACTCTCCTTTGCTGGAATAGTGTTTGGTCCCACATCTTCCTCCTGCTTCGTAGTTGAGAGCTACAGGCACCATAACGGCACCTTGGATGAAATCTCAGGCAAGGAGTATCAGTCAGGATATACTGGTAACAGAATAGTTCAGTGTATTTGGTTACTAAATGTATGAAAATGATGTAACACATAGAAGGACTTGTCAGTGAGGCTCCTGTCATCTGTCAGTGCAGTCCCCATTTCTAGCCTGACTTCCTTTTGAATGTACAGAAGAGACGTACACGGATTAAAGGTCACGGTCTGTATTGCTGTCAGAGCGCATCATTACGGCAAATTGATGCATTTTGTTTGCTGCCTGAAGTCTCTATGGGTTGTAATTTCTGTGAAAGCTGGAGATGAATAAACTTGTTTTGTTTTATTGCTGTAAGATGAAAAGAGCGTTTTCTTGTGGTTCCGAGCTTTCTGCCCACTTCTTGTTCTCTGGGTGAATTATCTGCCTGGAACACTCTTCGTGTGATCATACCATTTGCATGTACTTCTCTGTACAGCCTGGCAGCTTGAGTCCAGCCTTATTTTTCTGAAGTTTTGCTGTTTTAATTATTCATGATGGAGAGGATGTGCTGAAAAGTGGATTTAGAATATGCTTCTGTTAACAGATGGGTCTCTCCTGTGGTTCCTTGGAGGGATCTTTAGAATTTAATGAATTTTTATTCTGTAGGATGATAAATCTAATTGAGGTTGTGGATTTTAAAAATTATATGTCAGTTCCTGCTAGCCCTTTCATGCAATGGATGCTTCTCTTAGGCTTGCAGACTAAGTGGTTCAGCAGGCACCATATCTCCCAGCCAAAGAAACCAAGCATATGGCAGCTGAAGTAGAAGAGTGATAAAGCATGGTGAGCCTGCCAAGCAGAAAGCTACTGCTCTGGTGACAAAGCATGTGGCAGCACTCGGGGCTTTCATAGAGATAATTCTAGCTGCGATGCTTTCGATTTCTAAGGAAGAAACATGATGTAGTTTTATCTCAACAAGACTGACTTGGACTGGGCTAGGTGTGGTGTTGCAGGAACAATTTGGCTGCATTTGTATTTTAAAGTGCTATATATAGCTTTTCCTCAGAAAAAAACAAACCAAGCCAAAACCAAATCACCCCAAACCAGTTACTTCTTTTCTCAGCTTCAGTGTGTTCCCTCAGTTCTGTGGTGATGAGGTGTGTGTAACTTCCCATAAGTGAGATGTGGTCTGTCTGCTCTTGATTGCGGTGGTTAGTGCTGCTAGGAAACGGAGCCGAACCACCACATCTGATATTTGCACACAAACACAGCTGAAGCCAGGTAGGGGGCAAAAGGAGATTATTCGGTAAAAAATTATAATTCAGGATGAGCAGCCTTTTTGATAGCTTCACATGGGGGTCAGAGTAGCATGGAAACTTTTATGCATCATTTTTAGATTGAAGCTTTGATTTCATGATGAGGAATTACGAAAGCTTAAATTAAACGAGGAATTTTCGCATGCCAGTGATGACAAATACTTTTGCTTTGGCATGTCATTTTTTTTAAGGTCTTCATTTTGTCGTCGTTAAAACACAAACGGGCTTTTGAACTCCCATCCCTACGTAGTGTTTTTGTTATCAGCAATTCTGGCCCTGCTCCATGAGCTATAAAAATTAAGATATACTTGTAAGTTTTGGAATAAAAAACTTTGAGCGCGATATAAAGACTTGATATTTTCATCTTAAAGACCACAGTGTGGAAAGGAGGGGTAAATTGATTCAGGTTATTTACTAGGGTGTATTTAATCTCTCCTGTTTATTTTAAAATAAATTAAATGAATTTAATGTTTTGTTCTACTGTGTCTGGGCTCTTTTTTGGGCAACAGCCATGAACAATGTAGAGGACTCTATAGAGGTTGCTAACATTTTTCTTGCAGTAAAAGGCTGCCTTTTAAAAATTATTATTAAAAGGGGCAACCAGAATCTGCCTTGAACAACCTAGGATGTATTCAATTATTTTCTTTAAAAGAGGCTGTCTTCCTCGCAGAAGCACTGTGTGAAGTGAAAGGTCATTCCGAGCTGGAGAACAGGAAGAATAAAATATTTAGCATTATTTAAAACGAGCACTTAAGATATGGAGTTTAACGTAGATTCGTAGGGTACCATGTAGCAACAGATCAGACTCTCTTCTCCTGTTTTTCTAGTATGTTCATTGCTGAAAAGTGAAACTGAGACTGGACTCAGAATGACCCTGTGTGACATGATGGTCGCTGGCTTTGCAGGGCAGGGGACATGGGGCCAGCCCCTCTGGGCGAGTGGGCAGTGGGCTCCCTCTGAAGCTGGCTGGTGCCAGGGCTGCTCCAGAGGAGGTGCTCTGTGGGGAGGTTGGGGTGTGCTGGGTGATTTCGAGGGGGTGGAGCCAGCCTCCAGCTATGGAAACTTGCTGAGGTGCATGCCATGCCCTCGCGATGACTTTGAATCTCTTCTGGTGGCTGCTGCCGGTTGGGGATTTGGAGCCGAGATGCAGGTTCTCCCTGCTCCTGGGCATTGGAAAGCTGACATGCTTCTGAAGTGATGCACTTTCCTCTCTTTGAGTTCAGAAACTCAACATTCAACCAGTTCAAACTTTGTGCTCCTTGGTGTTCCAAGCCAACGTGTTGTTCAGCCAAATCATACTGGTGTTGCTATAAGCACTGCACTTTCAGGTTTTGCACTTTCAGGCCTTAAGGTATTCAGAGTTTCAGATTGTTGTGAATGTCTCATCTAAAAGTGGAGCAACTGATTGAAAATAGAAACGTTGCATCACTGTTAGCAATTAATTATTCATTATGGTATATTTATTAATTCAAAGTGTTGAATCAATATGGATATATGTTCTTTAAGTATCTTGGGTTTACTATAGAAAATAACATCTCGTGACACTGTTGTATGACTGTTGTACTGCAGATGACAGGAAAATCTTAAATTTATTTGTCTGGGGTTATTTTTGAACATCTCATTTTCTGTTCTTTTTTATTTTTTTAATTGTTCATCTGCTTTTGTGTTGCTAAAACATTGGCTGTGTCTGCAGTGCTGTAGTGCAGCAGCTCTCCCGTTTCTGGAGTCTATACCTGCTGGCATGTAAACTTACAAACCCATCGATGCCTTTGTAGCCGTCATGGGGAAGAAGCAGCAGGGGAAAACATGATGAAACAGGACCCTGAATATTATAAAAGCTGACAGAGAAGAAGAAAAACCAAGGAAAAATGAGGTACAGATATGAAGCAGAAAACCAGAAGGGTATGAAAGTTGTGACGATTTTCCTGTGCAGGCTCCTGTCTCAGCAGAGGGCAGTGCTGTCTCAGTTTCCTTTCCTCTCCACTAGCTGCACAGTCACAGGCAGCATTGGGTTGTGCTGCACTGTTCTCAGTGCAAGCTTTTAGGAATAGCTGAATGCAGACATTGAGTTTGTTTGTAATAGATGGCTGGAAGAGGACTGTGAATAGCTTTAAGAATACATATATGAAATTATGGTCAATCTAGTATCACAAGATGAAGTTCTGTTAGTCATTCACCTATTCTTAATGGCAGGGTTGCTATAGTCTTTGGTTGTCGGACAGATAAGTCTGTGATTCCCTGTTTTCTGCTTATGATTAGAATAAGTCCAGCACACAGGAGCCAGCAAATGTGACAGCAAAACCTGCTCTGGACTGCTGCTTGTGCTACCTGCTGGTTCAATGCAGGATAAGTATTGCCACAAAATAAAACCTGCTCTTCATTTTATTGGGGAACCCCCGCTGCTTGGGATAGAATGCATTTTAAGAGGCTATCTTACTGTGTGACTGATGACAAAGTGTAAATGTCAAGCACGTTACGAATTGTAAACTCTGAAAGTCCTTTTCCCCCTGGAGCCTCTTTGGATATTATAGGCAGCTTCCACAAGGTGGAGCTTGAAGGCTCTGCAGCTGGGAATTTTTCCCTCTTGGCTAATAAGCAGAAAGATGAATGGAGTTTGTGAAATCTCTTAAAACAGGTATAAACCCAGCATTTCAATGCTTTTCAAGAAAGTGGGTGGGTTTTAGAAAAAAACAACGGACTCAACAGATATTTTGGACTCTTTAATATGTCTGAGTCATTGGAATTAATGTTGTAAAAAATGTAAGGAAGGATTGGAAAAAACAGTTCTTATTACTTATTTATTCTTTTGGAATTACTCTTTCTTGGCTTCCAAATTGACTTTTGAAGGGTAGGCAGAACATTATAAAAATGCTTGCTAAATCTTTGTGTCTTGGGGGAGGGCTTTTTTTTTAAACAGTCCTACCCTAAAAGAAGAGGAGGAAACTTTAGATAACAGCTATTCTGATAAATAAAAGAAAGGCAGAAAGCATTTTCCTTTCTTTTGCGCAGCTGTCTTTTCAAGAATGAGCTATGTATACCTTTCCTCTAGAAGAGAACCTTTTCTGTTCTTCACTGTGCCTGCCAGAAATTGCATCTTGCTGAATTCTGGAAAAGTGCTACCAGTGTTTCAGGCTGTGTTTCAGTAATCAGTTCTCTTGGGCTTCCCACATTTCTCTGAGTATCCAAACTGTGTTTTACTCTATTGCCATCTTGTCGGAAATCCCCTGCTGTTAATTTTGTTGGAATGGAATTCATCATCTGCTCACTGTGCTGCTGCTGGTAAGACAATTTTATACGTTAACTAGCAGAGACGTGTGTGGACGTGAACTGGTGCTGTGCAGGCAAAAACTGGGAAAGAGCTTAGCTGGAGAGGGGGAAGAAGGGAGCAGCAGGGAGGGAGAAACCAAAGTCTTGAGTGTCTCTCCTGTCCAGCCTTTCTGCCTCAAGCTAGCCTCTTCTGATGGTAACAAATGTTAGTAATGTATGTTTGCCACATCTCTGTGTATGAAACAAAACTTGAGGACAGCAGCAGTTTACTGAGGACTCTTTACAAGTAAAGTACTCTTTCCCTCTCGCCTATCTTCGGTAAACTGCTATCCTACTCTGTGTAGACCAAGAGACTTCATGAGCACTTTCTGCAGGGTCTATATTGTCATTTTGTGCTTGACTTGAGGAGTTGCAGTTGAAGGTAGTGAAACATTTTCTCAAACTAAATTATTTATGTTATTTCTTTTATGCTTTGCAGGTGGTGTGCTAGTAAGCAAGAGAGAAAAAATTGGTGATTTTTTTTTTTATTTTGTGGTTCAGGAGTCTCCCTAGGTTAACAAGTAGGACCTTAAGAACTTGGAACAGAAACTGCATTTCAGAAATCCACTTTCTCACTTTCTGATGTGATGGTCCACAGAAAATAGCATATAGCAAATGCAATAAAAAGCAGGTTTCTTTATGACTCATTACAATGCATTAAGAGTCTCTCTTCACAGACTGACTGCTACTGATTTCTAGGCTTCGTGTAGGCCAGTGTAATGCATCTGCATCTTAGGGGATCTGCTGCAGATCCAAGATAAGAACTCTTCTTGAAACTTCGGTTTCCCTCAGATGCTATCACAGTACTGACATGTTGTGAACTGCCTAACTTTTTCTTTTGGTTCCACCTCTTTTTTTTTTTTTTTTTTCCCAGGTATTCTTGTCGTGCAATATGTTTAAGTATCAGACAGTTACTAGCTGAGTAGATATATCTGTTGGTATGGAAGATGTGGTAGGCTATTTGGACCGCCCTTCCCTGTAATATAATGTTCGGTTAGATTTCGGAACCACAGCCTCAGAATAGATACTTGACTTGCAAAAAAATGAAGTAATATGAGCAGGGTGTTGGAGTGAACTTGAAATCATGGGGTTTTTATGCCCAGATCTTATGGGATGTGTGGTTGTGTATGGGCAAGAATTCTTGCCCTTCCCTCCCACTGCCTCTGCCAACGTGGATGTCTAGTTTCCAAGGACTCTCAAGTACTCCATCCCTTCTGTTTCCTGGCTCTAGCAGAAAATACCTTTTTTTTTCCCTGAAAACAATAGCAGTATCAATTACTTAAAAATGTTGTAGATGCAAGGGTTTGCACAGCCCTTAAGGTTTGTAACAGTGNCAGAATAGATACTTGACTTGCAAAAAAATAAAGTAATATGAGTAGGGTGTTGGAGTGAGCTTGAAATCATGGGGTTTTTATGCCCAGATCTTATGGGACGTGTGGTTGTGTATGGGCAAGAATTCTTGCCCTTCCCTCCCACTGCCTCTGCCAACGTGGATGTCTAGTTTCCAAGGACTCTCAAGTACTCCATCCCTTCTGTTTCCTGGCTCTATCAGAAAATACCTTTTTTTTCTGAGAACAATAGCAGTATCAATTACTTAAAAATGTTGTAGATGCAAGGGTTTGCACAACCCTTAAGGTTTGTAACAGTGAGTGGTTCAATAGCAGTCAGTCCCAAACTCCCATGATTGTCTACAAAGTTGGAAAAAGAATTACTCATTTCCCACCCAGCTTTACAGAAACAGTGATTTTGACAAGGAGTTTCAGGGTGAGTGGAGACAATAAAGTGAAGGATACTGAGGGTATATTTACAAGGGGGTAAATACTTATTTTTTTATATTACACAGGCCAATGCCCTATTGACAAAAACACCCTCAGCAGACAGTTCAGAGACATTGGTAACAGAATACGGTTGTCTAGGAGCAAAGATTTTCTTAGCACTTATTAGCCAAAAGATCATAGTTGCTTTATTTAAACAAACTTTGGTATGAAGATATCAAAATAGCAACCTCAGCCAGATGCTTGCAGGGAATACACATGGAAAGTAGCTTAACCACTCGTAGAGAACGGAGTAGGCAGTTGGTGACTATTTAGCTGGTTTCCCTTATGGTCCCCTTTCTCTGCAAGTCCTATTTTCAGAATAGAATGTAAAAGAAATGCAGCATAGCCATTTATTCAGCTTCAAATCAGTGCAAAAAATCCTTGTACAGCTTACAAAGAAGGGGGATACTGTGAGTTTTTAGGATGATAGTGGAAAATGTCATGACTGGGAAGACAGATGTTGTCTATAATAAAGCTGCCTATGACTTCAGCATCTGCTTTTTTTCAAGTTTACTAATCTATGAGATTACTGTCCCATCTTCTGTATGATATCTTGCATTATTTTTCATGTTGCTGGTAGACCAAGATGCTTATAAAACTGAAAGACTTGCAATATAAACTTTTGCCTTTTGTTCCTGCTGTTAGTGTGCTCTTGTCCTGGGCTGTGATACAGTTGCTATTGGAGTTGTTCGCGCTGAATTCCAAGATAAGTCTTTGCTGTGCTGCAAGGAGAATGGTCAGTACACATTATATGCTAGACTCATCTTTAAAACCAGAATTGAAAACAGGTATGTGGAAGGAATGCTTAAGTTCCTGTCATGGTTTAGACCCACGTGGCATAAGTACCATGCAGCTGCTCGTTCACACCTCTCCCTCTTGGTGGGCTGGGGAGGAGAATTGGAAGAAAAAAAGGTAAAACCTCATGGGTTGTGACAAGGACAGGTAGGGATCACTCACCAATTATGGTCATGGGCAATACAGGCTCGAATTAGGGGGGAAAAATCAAATCAGAGTAGGATAATGAGAAATAGAAACAAATCTTAAAAACACCCTCCCCCTGCCCCTCTCTTCTTCTGAGGCTCAATTTTGCTCCCGATTTCTCTACCTTGTCCCCTGAACCCCGCCACACAAACCCAATACAGTTCCAATATAGCAACCTCTTGGATTTTCTAGTACTGTGCCAAAAAGAGTGCAAAATTATTTGTCTACTCACCCCTGAGTCTATTCCGGCTTGGCTGTAGCTGCTGGACCAAGCGTGTGCATTTCCTGGACTACTTTAAAAGCAGCCACATGTAGAATTTAACAGCTAGAGTAGTCATCATCCCCATTAATCAGAATGTGTTCCTTTGTATTTATTCTTTTGCTTTGTTAGCACATTCTGATAGATGATTAAGTGTCTTTTTTCAGGTATTGCTGCAGTCATCGTCTCTTCCCTTCCACTTTTCCTCAGTCACTTTGCTCCCTTGGCCGCCTTCTTTGTGTACTTAGGTTCTTTATTTTTTGTTCCTAGTTTTTCTTAAAAACATGACTAATTTCATGCTTTTTTTAAAAGGATTACCATATCTCTTTTTTTTTTCTTCCCCCCCCATTCCACCCTCTCATACTCTTAGAAGGTTTTTCAGACACCTGCTAGCTAGAGAGCCAACCAGGGAAAGGTCAGTATGAAAGCTCAGCACCAAGGGTATTATTGGATGGCGTGGCTTCACACCAGGGGCCAAAAGTCTCACACCAAACTTGCTGGATTTCTGTGTGTGGTGGGTTTGCCCTTGACTGGGGGCCAAACCACACACCCACTCACCCAGTTCCCCCCCAAAGGACAGGACACTTAACCCCAGACACTCAGCCACCCTCACAAGTCTCTAGCTTTTGTCTAAGTGTCTGGTTAGTAAACCATTGACTTAAGAGTCCATCTTTCCAGTGTCAGGGGATGGGTGTCTCGGATCATAATGGAGAGGTTTACTGTGTCCTTATGTTGCATTGACTTTATGGCTGATGGACTTAATTTTTTATTGTTTTCGTACTTGGCTCACTCCACCTATGTTTTATTAGCTAGCTCGTATTAGCTAAGGTTTATAGGTGGCCTATAACTATTTCGGTTTTAAATGACATAATTTCTGAATCACATTTTCAGTTCATGGAATTATGTGATGTTAGAAGTAGCCAGCCGTTGGTTGTGGATGTATAAATAGAATTTAAATAATTTATGGTGATGCTACCTTTTTTAATCTGTTGAGAAACTGAAGAAGGGAGGAGATAGGAACTTAAAACCAGTTCATCAGCTACACCTATGACACAGTAAATGACTGTAAGTCACACAGTGGACATTTCGTAAGAGCAGATAAATCTCAATTAGATAATCCCAAATGTTTCTGGGAGGAGCTATGGATATCATCACACCTCTTAAAGGAGTTACCTGAAAAGGGCTTGAACTATTTGAAATTGGTTATGAATCTTTTATGCATCTCTCTGAAAAAGATTGGTTGTTAACAATGCACAAATGTTAAAGAAAATAAAAATATAGCCTATGTGATAAAAATCTGGCTAGAGGTTACTTATAGCATTTGGTTTTCAAACTGTCCCATAAAGTTGTGGTGAATTTTCTTCAAGATATTTCTTGTAGGATTTTTGGTCAGAATGAGACTGAAGGTACCTCTTGCAGGCAGTGTTGTAACAAATGGAAATGGTAAAAGGGTGAGGCAATTGACTTGTAAAATAAATGATAAACCTAAAGAACAGGAATTTGACTGAAAAACCACATAGCAGGTGTGATAATGGCACTGCAGTGCATAATATTGCCTCTAGATTGTGTTGCTTTTCCCACCAGGGAAGCTTTTTTTTCTAGTTAATCTTCAAAGGACAAAGCCATGTTTTATTTAATTTTCCCATCACTGTTCTGATCACTTCCTTTGAGATGATGGATTTTTAAAGCTCTACCTGAAACTGGAAGTTTTCGGTGCTACTGCAGCTTCTCTGTAACTTCCCCTCTCCTACCCCAGTTGGGTTTTACTGAAGTTCTGCAATTTGTTTTTTCTCTTGCAGTTCATTTCCTAAATGGATCTTTCCACCCAACAGCTACAGTAGAGTTGTCCCGGTAGCTTTAGTCTTTAAATGGGAAACTGCCCTTGCTTACTGCATTGGATTTCAGAATCGTTTATGCCTAAATATATCCTACCCTGAAGAATCTACCTCTATTTCAGATTTAAACCCTCCTGGGTCTGGAAGTATTTTTTCACTTATATATGTAATAAATCAAGTAATGTCATAGCCTTTGATATGAACAGAGTTCAAGGAATCCTGAATAAATCTTACTAAAAGTTATGAAACCATTGTTCAGTGAAGCTTGTTAGAAACAATTTATTTTTCTACGTCTTTTGGCAAAACGTTGACTTTCTCAAACAAGAGATGTAGAAGTCATTCTCTGAAGTTTGTACATGAATGCATAGTGTTGGTGGTAATGCTGTTGGTCTTTAAGGACAGTCAGAGATTGAAAATCGTTGATTGTAAGGTGATGGCTCTAATTGAATTCCAGTACATCAACTACTGTGTGTCTGTCACGTTTCGGAAATCTCTTGCAGGTGGCAGGGATCAACAGGACTGAAACCTATCAACTACCTTTTTCTTCTGCATCTGCTTGTCGGAATAGCATCTGCTTTGTACGCAGGAAAAACTGAGCCTCTGGTTGTCTGTCACGGCGTTGTTTGACCCCTTTCCTTCGCCCTTTTATTGGCTTTCTGCAGCTTTTTAGGGAGTAGATCGTATAAAGCATGCCCCTGGAAAGCAGAGGCTGTTAAAAGGTTTAAGACAAATTTGTTTGAGGACAAAGAGGGCATTGAGGAAGGCTGCAGGACTGAAGGGCTTTTGCAGCGCAACAGAGCCTTGTCTGTGCAAGACTCAGCCTGCCTCGAAGTTCCAGCAGGCTGCTGAGAAGCAGGCCAAGAAAAGGCTCTCTAAGACCCTGTTCCCTTCATCTGAAGTCTGCCATCTGGCCAGAGGATGGCTAGAGGGTTCCTGGAACATATAGAAAGGAATCTTGAGGGCTGAAAATAAATGCCAGTGGAGACAGGAAGCGTCTGAGACATGGGAGGGTTGGAGGAGGGGAGCTGCTTAGCATTGCTGCTCTGTAGGGCACAGGACTGGCGAGGATGAGGCAGATAAGGAGAGCCTCTGTGCTGCACTCGAGGGGCACAGCCCTTCCCCCAGGCCTAAGCCCCTCCATTTACTGCTTTATATGTGCGAGGGCATTTCAATTGTTTGCTAGAGGGTCTCAGCTGGGTTATTTGGATCTTTTCCCCTTGTCGGAAGGGGTGCTTACCTTTGTAGCTCTTGGCATACTAGGGGTTTTGAAATAGAAAAGGTTCATAGAAAGATAGAATGGTGCCAACTGGTCTTAAATTTTATTGTGATGATGCTGTGTTTGAGTGGTCACGAAGCTGTGTGTCACTTCAGCATGGTGCTTGGTGGCATCTGTGGTCAGATGATGTTATGAGTGGACTCTGCTGCCCTCAATGATTTTTCTCATGTAGTTGGGATATTTTATTCCTTTGGTGTGCTTTAATAAGTGTTATAATACTGCAGAACAATATTCTTCCTTTCTGGGTTATGAGAGTGGCACGGTTTTTGTCCTCTTCTCAGAACAGAGATGTCAGCTAATCACACCACCCATCTTTTCTTGCCCTAAGAGCCTCTTGTACCTCCAGAGAAACCTTACAGGGAAAATTCTTTGCATCATCTGTTGTGTGTTTCTGAGGCTAACCAGCCAGATAACGGTGAAGTTTTTGCTTTGTGTGCTGTCCTGTAAGTATTATGTTGAAACGAGGTAGGTTTTCATTTCTCACTGTATTTCAAAGAATTCCTTCCTGTTAGGGAGTTTTTCAATGCACACAATAAATGAGTCTTAACAAGATTTCAGGGCTGTTATCATCTAAAGAGTGTTCTTAGAAGGCCAAGACATTGATTCTAGAGAAAGATAGACTCTGAGGATAACTGAGCTATTTTCCTTCACTTAAGGCTTCTGAAAAATTAATAAATAAATGTCCTCAAATATTTACTGTACAGCCCCTGTGAAGGTGCTGGTACATTTATTACCGACCTTGGAAGCGGAGAGTGCGTTAGGCACTCGCTAGCCTGCTAGAACTGAGCAGCAGGAGATGTTTTCTGGGTAAGAGAGGAGATTTCCAGAGCAGTTGTTTCATTAGGTACATGTACTGGCAACCTTCTTCTCCTAGTTTATGGATTGATTAAAACTCAGCGGGGTAATGAGGGCGTGATACCTAGGAGTAGAAGGTGCAGGTTTGGAATGAGGATCATGGCAATAAAGTAACAGTAATTTTCAGGTTCCTCGCTGTACTTGTTTGTAAATTAGCCTCTTACCCTAATGTTTTACTACAGTTCCCTGGTAGGATTATATAGCTGAAAGATGATATATCGAATTGACAGAAATTTTAGTCTTGAAATTCTAATTTACGTGTTGATCAATAATTCTGAAGTTGAAAACCATGCGAATATTAGAAACTTCCTGTAATGGAAAAAGTAGATTCTTCCCCAGCAACATCTTTACTGCTGGAAGGTTTGTCCTGTTGTTGTTTCCCTCTAAATGACTCGGTATATCATCACCTACAGTGTATCGGGAAGGGCTGTAATTATTTCAGATGTTTTGCACACAGCTACAATTTGAATCCCTAATTAGGGGAAGTGCAGGTTATTAAGTGCTCAGGTTAAATTGTTCTCCAGCTGCAGTATGTATTTCAGACTCCATGACACAGAGTATAGCTGTTGTAGTGTTGCAAAGTGAAAACACCAATTTAGAGGTTTAAATGCATCTTGCTCTTGGGGAAGAAATAGTGGATAACATGATCTCTGTGCCAGCTCATTACCTTACACGTGGTTGGTTTTGTAAAAAGAAAAAAAAAATCCCAAACCAAAAAAAACCCTTTAGATTTCGTTTTAGGAGTGAATAGTGGGAAGATGGATTCTTTGACAAGGTNGCAGTATGTATTTCAGACTCCATGACACAGAGTATAGCTGTTGTAGTGTTGCAAAGTGAAAACACCAATTTAGAGGTTTAAATGCATCTTGCTCTTGGGGAAGAAATAGTGGATAACATGATCTCTGTGCCAGCTCATTGCCTTACACATGGTTGGTTTTGTAAAAAGAAAAAAAAAACCCAAACCAAAAAAAACCCTTTAGATTTCGTTTTAGGAGTGAATAGTGGGAAGATGGATTCTTTGACAAGGTTAAGTGTGACACGTTCTTTTCTTTTGCGAGCTTTTCTGCAAATTTCATGAGTCCTTTAGTAGAACAGTACATTGCCAGAAAAGGAATTTCAGTAGCTTGGAGTGTTTAAATGAGTCATCACTGGTTCTTTGCTGAAAGTCCTGGTTTTTCCTGTTGTGCGTATCTTTTGCTTTTGTTGCAAATGCCAGGATTTTATGCTGCTGTCACTTCTCCAGCAGCAACTTCAGAAATTTTGTGATTTTCTTTCTTGCAGTGTGCGTGATTGGAGCACAGTGCAATATGACAACGTGGAGAGGGCAAACCCTTCTTTGGATAAGAGGAAAGAGCACAGAAGTGGTTTAGTTTGATTTTGAGCCAATTGTTTTTGGTGTAATTGCACCAAAGTATATGCACTGGGAGTGGAAGAGAAGAAGGAAAAAAATGAAAATAAGTTCAATTTTAATGTGTGTAGGGGGAAAACTTTGTAGTACGTGGCCTTGAAATTATCTTGGTCAATAATTTAATAAAAAAAATAGTGACTTGCATTAACAAATGTCCAAATGTTGCTGTGACATTCCCTAAATCTGGTCATGAATATAAAATACCAATTACTCCTTAGGAGATGGGGGAAACTGGAAGAGATATTAAAGGGGTGAGGCAAAGACTCTGGCCCTACATTTATAATGTTTTGTAGGTGTTTGAATAATTGTTTATTTGGCACTTGCAACTTCACAGGTAAAGATAAGGCACCTCACTCGATTATCCACATTCTTTGGTATATATTGTTACTTCAGTGCAGTGTATGAGGAAAATGAAATGCTGTAAAAAAACAATAAAAATGCTGACAACCTGCAACAAAGCTTTATAAGAACTGTTATCTTGTATGGGACCAAAACTGGCTTGTGCCCTGGTAATAATTCATAGAAAACTGAAGAGCCTCAGTTTTTCACTGCTTATGAAGAATAAAAATGGGTATGTGTTTAAAGGTTAACAGCAAAAGTACAATAATATCCGTTTCTGGCTTTCATAGCTCTGAGCTGAGCTTTATCTTATTGTATGGCAATATAATGAGTTTTTTTATTTCTAAAACAAGCAGATAATCCATTATTGTACCAGGAAATGGAGAGTCTGGTGGTATGTATCAACAGGGAATAATTTTTCATTGAATTAGTTGTCGGAAGAAAAAAATGGAACAGGAATGATTTTCTGAATGATGCTCTAGCCCAAGTTTTAAGGTAAGAAATGGGGTTTCAGCAGTTGGTGTGCAAGGTGATTTGTAAATACTATGCGGGGTTAAAGCACAATGTTCATTTGCTTCTCTCAATGTGACCGCAAACAGCGGTCCTGGGAATGCAGCAGTCAGTGCAGGGTCTGCTCTGGTGACTCCTGGGGTCTCAGTTCAGTTGGAAATGGAGAGCCTTGCTAACCTTGTTAGGGATTCTTCTTAAGAAGAGTAGCTGGAATAGAAGAGATGAGGGTTGCAGGCTTGAGTGAAGGCAGGTCAAAGCCCTGCATGGTGAAGTTGGCTTTGTACTGCTTCATGGGCCCCTGAAAAACTGATGGATCCTGTGCTGGAGCAGGAGCTCGAAGCATCGATGTGAAGGAGAGTACACTGTAAAGGTTAAATACAATCATAGGGGGAGTATGGGCGCAAATAACAGGTAAGCAGGAAGCTGGATAGGTAGGGGAAGAAATGCCAGCTCCACTGGCAGCAGGAAAATTTCCAGTTATTAGAGGTTTCCTTCTTTCATCACCCAGAGCTGAACCCAGCAATCCTTTGGGTAGCTTGCTTGTCTAGACTAGCAGAGCAAATGCCATTGTGAAGATGCTCACGTGTAGAGAGCCAGAATTGCACACTTTTATACACTTCCAGGGTGTGACGATGATAGAGTTTTGCAATACAAAAATTACTTTTTAATGTGTTTAATAGGAAACTGTACAAAATATGCTCTTTTTCGGAGGGAAGAGAATAATATGACAACACCGGGAAAAAATGGTTTACAATCCATACGTGCAACAAGGCTGCTTTAGGGCCTGGAGTCTTCAACTGTTGCATTTTGAGACTTGACTTGCTTGCCATTGCATGCCCAAAATTGCTTTAATATACATCTTTTTGGATACGTACCGTGCAGCTAAAATCCAGGGGGGAAAANTGTTATCTTGTATGGGACCAAAACTGGCTCGTGCCCTGGTAATAATTCATAGAAAACTGAAGAGCCTCAGTTTTTCACTGCTTATGAAGAATAAAAATGGGTATGTGTTTAAAGGTTAACAGCAAAAGTACAATAATATCCGTTTCTGGCTTTCATAGCTCTGAGCTGAGCTTTATCTTATTGTATGGCAATATAATGAGTTTTTTTATTTCTAAAACAAGCAGATAATCCATTATTGTACCAGGAAATGGAGAGTCTGGTGGTATATATCAACAGGGAATAATTTTTCATTGAATTAGTTGTCGGAAGAAAAAAATGGAACAGGAATGATTTTCTGAATGATGCTCTAGCCCAAGTTTTAAGGTAAGAAATGGGGTTTCAGCGGTTGGTGTGCAAGGTGATTTGTAAATACTATGGGGGGTTAAAGCACAATGTTCATTTGCTTCTCTCAATATGACTGCAAACAGCAGTCCTGGGAATGCAGCAGTTAGTTCAGGGTCTGCTCTGGTGACTCCTGGGGTCTCAGTTCAGTTGGAAATGGAGAGCCTTGCTAACCTTGTTAGGGATTCTTCTTAAGAAGAGTAGCTGGAATAGAAGAGATGAGGGTTGCAGGCTTGAGTGAAGGCAGGTCAAAGCCCTGCATGGTGAAGTTGGCTTTGTACTGCTTCATGGGCCCCTGAAAAACTGATGGATCCTGTGCTGGAGCAGGAGCTCGAAGCATCGATGTGAAGGAGAGTACACTGTAAAGGTTAAATACAATCATAGGGGGAGTATGGGCGCAAATAACAGGTAAGCAGGANAGGGAAGAGAATAATATGACAACAATAATATGACAACATGGGGAAAAATGGTTTACAATCCATGTGTGCAACAAGGCTGCTTTAGGGCCTGGAGTCTTCAACTGTTGCACTTTGAGACTTGACTTGCTTGCCATTGCATGCCCAAAATTGCTTTAATATACATCTTTTTGGATACGTACCGTGCAGCTAAAATCCAGGGGGGGAAAACCTTCCTTATTACACTGGTGATATCCCTTAAAAGTTGCTCAGACTATACTTTAAAAAGTTTCGATGACTGAACTGGAAGCAGTTTTAGGAGAACCTACACTGCGTCCTAGTATTTTTTGGTTTTACCTCTAGACGTGGCAGGTATAGGTGCTGATAATTCTTAATGCTTCTACTTACTTTTAATTATCTGATACTGAAGATACGGCCAGACATTTTTGCTAATTGGTCCTTTACTTTTTTTATTAGGGTAAAGAAATGAGATTTATGGTGTAAATGAATGTTAACATTTCTGGGTAGATACCCTTGCTCTCTCTCTTTAAACATCTGACAGAAGATGGTGTCAGCTGGACAAGGACAGAGGGTGAAAATGGCCCATTATCACCCACTCAGGCTACTGGAGATTTTAAACTCTTACTCAGCAACACACTGTACTGTTTGACCCTAAGCAATTTAATCCATTTCTGTACCATTTCACTGTCTAAAATTGGAGAATACTCCACATGGCAGAGCTGTAAATGGCTTGGCTAATGATGCGATAATTGACCTTTGCCAATTAGCATGCAATTTTCATAGTGGTCACAGCACTGTAGGCAAGACTGCTTTTATTACTGTAGTTTAGGAACTTTAAGCAAAATTACATGATGTTGGGTTAAAAATCCAAGCAAAATAAATAAGCAAATAACAACAACAATAATAAAGCATTAGATAAATAGAAAATATTCCAGAATAGCAGGTAAGGAGAAATCCCCCGTCTTGATTTGCTGTGCAGGCTTTCTTTTGCCCATCTGTTGGGAATCTAAAATTATATTTAGAGTAGGTTTAATGATTGGCTTTTGAATGAATTAATCTGAATCATGAATGCAAATGAAGAACTTGGTGATTGTGACCCTAAATAGCTAAGCTGACGATTGTTAAAATCTTCGGGGAACACTCAAGAGCCTTTCAAATGAAAGGGTCATATCACCTGAAAAACATGATGGTTTTGAGGAGACTCTGACCTGTCATGTGAAGTTTTGTGACTTCGTTAATTTGGCAGTCAGCTCCTCAAATTTAAACCAAGTCATTTCTTAGTTATTCAGAGTTTTCAACCAAAAACTGGTGTTCTCATCTAACCTGGGTCTTTCCAGCAAGATTAGTCACTCCCCTTAAATCATCCTTCTTCTAGGTAATGGCACAGTAAAAGGATAAAAATTCTGGTGGTAGCTTAGAAATTCTACTTTGATTTACCCCATCTTTTGCCAGGAAGAAAATGTTTCATTCCCAGAATAGGATCATTTTGCTTTGTTCTCCCAGATCACCTGTTGGGTGCTGCAGAAGTACATTGCCGTATCTCCAAAGGCATTTAAGATCAGCTTTCTAGGCTAAGCCCTTTCAGGACACAAAACTGCATATAGGGAGGGATAAATTGTGTTAGGGATTGTCCTGGATTGTAGGATTTCCCATTGCATAAACTAGATGGAACACTTCTGAATAAACCAGACATGTGGCCAGGCAGCAGTTGTGCAAAGTTTGGATGAAATTTAATAGTGGGTGTACAATTTTTTATTTTCTGACTTGAAAATGGTAGCGTATAAAGTAAGAATCTAGTAATCAGGCTTTGCCTACAACTGTGCCTCGAGAGCTGAGCTCTTGTAGAGAAAGTATGTGTCTGTGTGTGTGCACAGATGTGAGCAGGAAGGGCAGTTATTCAGGACTGAAATGCAGCTTCTCTCATGTAAAAGGCATTTTGAAAGGCGTGAGGCATAAGCAGTGACGTCTGAATGGAGAGCTGAGGACTTGTGAATTATGTTATTCTTTCATTTGGTGCTTGGCTTTACATGAGTCACTTCAGCTAATAAAACCCTCGACTTTGTCTCTTCTGGCTGGCTGAGTGCTTCCCCAAGTGCGACTTTACACTTTGGGAAACGGAGATACCAAAATGGAAGCCGTGATCTGACCGGTACATGCAGCAGATTCTTCATTCCTGGCCTTAAACCATTAAAGTACTGGGGAGTCTAGCAGGTATAGCTACCAGCTATCTGATATGGGAAGTCCTGTATTCTGGCCTTGCTGGAGCTTTCCTGCACAGTGACAATGCCCGTACAGGTGGTACCCTGCATGTCTTATCCGTGGTCATGCAGAAAGACAGAAACACCGGTGAGGTTTTGATTCTGTTTCCAATTTGTGTTTCCTTTTATCTGCTCCACCACTATATAGCCATTTCCTCCTAGGCTTTTCCAATCTAATGGCTGGAGCAATCCCTGAGATGACACAGGTTGCAGGGATCGAGGGCTTTTTCCAAAGTACTATAAGAATTAAAAAAAAAAAGTGAATTAATGTTCTGATGTCCACAAATAAGAGGTCCACACTCTGATTGGTTGAAGTATTCTTGCCTTTCTTTGAAGTACAGATGACTGGGGTTATGCTTGCGATTAGTCTACAAGGACTTTTTTTGTTGGAGCATTTAGGATCTTGCAAAAATCTGAATAGCACAGGCTGAAGTCCAATTTGGCAAGGCCTTTGTTAGGATCACCTAAAGAGCCAGTGTTCAGATGATTTATGTTCCTGCCTTTGCCATCGGCATGCACCGTGTTTTTCACTCTGCACTTAATTTCAGAGAAGCTGTTTGTGCATTAATTTAGAAGTACAGAATAATATGCAAAAATAATATTCTATTCTATTTTTTAAGATAATTCTCTTCTCTCTGAAGGTTTATCATATAAAGCGTGTCTGATAAGTGACTCTATAAATGCAGGAGGATAATTTTTATAATCAGAATTTATTCTGAAATGTTATTTTCCACTTTTTTCCTCTTTTTGTACCAGTCAGCAACTGATAGATTAATTTAAAGTGTATAGTGATTAGAGTTGTCTTTCTGTAATACACATACCTGGCTTTACAGATTTTTTTTTTGCTAATATTTTGGTGTCCCACCCTCTCACCTCCACTACTCACAAGCCCCATTTCCCACACATAATCCCTTTGGTCAAAGCCAACTATATTCCATGAAGTGTTTGTTTAGATTTATTCTGGACACTGAATTGCAGAGAGCTGATCACTGTTTCCCTTCCCAAGTAAGTGTCTTTGCACAGATCTTCCAGACCCATCTGAACTAGGAACTGCAAAAGAACAATTTAGTGCCTGGCAGATTTGTCATCTTTTGTAGGTGTAAATGTTGAACTACTTAAGCAAATAACTTTCTTAAATTTATAACACCTTGTTTTTAATGATTTTTTTCGTATTTGACCAAAATTACAACCTTTTTTTAATATTTAAACAATTTTCCTTCCTTTTTTTTTGTTAAAGGACCCAAGTGTTTTACTTGTGAAATACCAGCTTTCTGCATTGCAATCTGGGTACTGCTTCATTATGAACAAAACCAATCTAGTTTTAAACTTTTTTTTAGTGAAAAAAGTAGCTTGGTGCTTTTAGCACCTTAGTGTGAAACCACTTAGCTAAATTGAAAATAAGGAAAAAAAGGAAAGAAGCAAGTTGTGCAGTAGCAAACTTAGCTACTTTTTCTTTCTGCTTGTTTTAGAGGCTTTAGGGATTCGTGTGTGCCTGATCGTGCGCAGTTAATTTTAGCTCTTTCTCAGAAATTTCTCTCCCGTTCTCCCTCCGTGGTACTTCCCGCCTTCTCCTGGATTGTATCATTAGCTAAATTTTGCAGCAGAGACTTTTATACCAGCTAGGAGTCCTTGGGTGGGGCATTTGGTAAGTCATACAGTTGTTTCCTGTTCTTGGCGTGAAGGGGCAGTGCCTGGCTCTAAATTACCTGTTTGCTGCTCTTGCCAAGAGCATCAATCTCCTCTTACTATTTATTCTGTTACTTTTTGAGCCTTCCTTTGAGATGGATAAGGTTTTGGGGGCTGATCTGAATGGGGGTCTTCATGCTCGACAGCCGTTTACCGCAGTTATATAAATAACTGCTGTCCGCGCGGCTGGCCTTCATGCCCATCTGCGTGAAGCCTAGCAACTTTCACCTCTCACTGAAGATTTTATTTTGCCACAGTACTTTGTGAACCCTGTGTAAGACCTCTCTTTAACACTGGGACTAATTCTTAAATTCAGTCTGCCCGCTTGTGTTTTTTCAACCTAGAAATCATTTAAGATAAGTTAGAAAGAATGCAGTCGAGCGCTGTGCAGTCTGATACAAACTCACGTTACGTTAACTCTTCTGGACAGCCCTTCCATAGAGTAATCTGTCTGTGTTCATTTGCTCCAAACCCACCTCCAGGAAACTGCCCAAAGTGGGGGATCAAAGCAGGCAGCGTGCCAAAGGTTTGTGTTTCAGACAGTCTGGCAGAGGCTGAAAGCTTGGTCTTTCCTCTACTAAGCCACGGGCAGATGTCCATTCAGAATGATTAGGCAAAATTTATATAAAGACCTTGAAAATGTTGCGTGGAGGTTTTTTTTTTCCCCCTATCCTCTTACTTGAGAAGTTTTGTGTGGGTGTGTATTTTTTTCTAAATTTATAAACCCTGGCTTTTGCCCTTGTCCGGTAGAGACTGCTCACCCACCCTTTTCCGTTGCCAGGCGGATTGCTTTTCTGTTATTTCAGTTCTGTAACTTGCTCCAACACTGGGCTGTTTGGCTTATTATGAAGTGCTTGCAATAACCCTTTCAGTGCTGCTGTCGGATTTGCCTTAAATCAGGACTGGCTGTTGTAATCATTTAAAAAAAAAAAATCTTCTCTTAAAAAGCAAAGGCTTCTCATGTGTTAGGGCTTTCTGTTTGTATACTAGGAACGTGATACGACTTTCATTTGTATACTGACCACTGCAGTGTCCCCACAGTGTTTTTTCTTCTTTTCAATACTAATCCAAAACCCCCCCTGAAATGGGATTTCTTTACAGCTTTGGCAGAGATATCCCTTCAGCTCTGAAGCTGAGGCAGCACTATCTTCATGTGCAGAATGAATTAGCAGAATTTGGGGAAAACATTTCTTTCCAGCTATGTCTCGGAGTCAATTTTCCTGTTCTCTTCCTTTTCCATTCCCTATCCAGGAATGATTGATATTGACTTGTTAAGTTCTTTGTTTCTCTAATATCAGTGTTTAAATTAAGTCTGAATGAGCTGAGTAGTTAAGTAGAAGGGAACCTGACCGGCCCGCTGTTTGCAGCCCTGTGTGATATATGAACTGATAGAAGGTGCTCTAAGTGTATAATCAGGCCAGAAAAATAGATTTAAATTTGTTCAACAATTCAGTGTTCCATTGATTGTCTTGGGAATGAACTTGGCCAGCCCTTAACTGCAAGTTATGATACAAGACAGAAGAAAACCAGGCTAAGCGTTAGGTTAGTGGGTATTTTCCAGGAGAAAAGGAGTAAATTGTTCTCTTACTGAAGAGGGACAAAATGGGAAGTGGGGCAAATTCAAATAGGTTTTTCAAAGACACTGGAGGGAATGTGTCAAGGAATACATGGATGAAATAACACTAAATGCTGCAGAAGTAACTTTAACAGTTGGGGAAAAGCCATGGCTCTGGAAAATAGGGTACATGTGGGCACCCTGTCTCCTGTCTTTCCTGACCAGATGTGAAGAACTGAGCTTGCTAGCAGTGTTTCTTTTTAGATGTAGAAAGATGTTTCATTCATATGCAAAACTCCCCCTGGATGAATAATTAAGCTCTGAGTGTACCCTAAGTCTTTCCAAGTAGTAGAGGAGTAGCTATTCTCTTCTGTACCCAGCTTTTTACTTAACATGTACGTTTCCTTATTAAATGGAGATTTTTTTTTATAGTAATTGAAACGGAGATCTTTTAATGCTGTTTTCAAAGCACCAAGTGACTGGGAGATGGTTGCAGATGGTAAATCATCCATACTAATTTCTGTTATCTAAAGAACTGTACTTTGAGCAAACGTCCGGAATAACTGGGCCAAAGTGTCCTGTTGAAATTCCCCTCAGAAGCAGAGCGGGGATTTGACGAATGTTTAGCCTGGGAACAAATAATCCGTGCTAAAGTTTATGGATTGTGCTTGGGGAAAGGACTAAAAGAGAAGTGGGCTGTAAGAATGGTTTATTTGTCAGAAGGGATCTTAAGGAGACGTAAAGATGTTTTTTTCCTCCTTCCATCCTCCCATGTGTATGCACCACAGTAACGATGATTCAGCTCCTGTGTGCTCCCTGGAATGCGTACGTGTAGGGAGAGAGAGGAGAAAAGGATTTCTTTAGGTGCAGCTAATTGCACGTACTGCAGGAGAGAAGGTATAGAGCATGTTGCCTACTGTAGTGAGTTTATTGTCTTTATTTTCATGTTGACTAAAAATAAGCGGTTTTTTATCTTTGTTAACCAAACACATTTCTTCAAAAGACTTCTCTGAAGCAGGAATGAATTGTTTCTGAAGCTGTTGTGTTGGCAAGTAGGCTTTGGCTGTGTGTCTGTGGTGAGTTCTTTTGTCCAGGATAGCATTTTGGGATCCCAGTATCAATGTGGCTGTCTCTGGCTCCCATTGGACAGTTTATATTTAGTTGCTGGTTTCCTATAATAGTTTTCAGATGGAGATGTTAAAGAACACATACCCTTGTGCTGCTGTAATCCCTGAAAGAGCATGGGGAAGTGAAAAAGAAAAAAAAAAAAAGCATTGATGTCTTCTGGCAGAAGTAGAGTTTGGAAAGAACAGCAGCTGCTTGCAGCGACAGAATGCTGAAGTTTATTTTTAGGAAATTAGGTAGCCAATAAAACCAAAATGCTCAGAAAATTTGTGGGTACATCGCTTACATTTTGCATCCAGAAAGCAGCTTAAAAGAAAGTGGTGGGAAAGTCTGCTTTTTTTTAAATCACAAAAGTTGTGCCTCTCCAGTTTACAGTAGTTAGTGCTCGGTTGCTGTTAACAGTCAGCAGACACCACCTCACCAGAGCTCCTGGGTTCCCTATTGCTGGTGCGCTTCCAACCCAAATTAGTACATACCCCAAAACCCCAGTGTCCTATATGCTTTCACTATACTGTGAGACACATCTTTTCAGTGGGGTGTGATTTATTTCCATTAAAACTGAAGGCATAACAGATTTACTGAAGCTGGGCTTAAGACCATCTCTCCAGAAACTTTCCCCCCAGAAAGTTTTGCTTCCAACAAGAAAACCAAGTTCAGATTTTCTTGAACTGGTGGGTTTGCAAAGCGTTTAGAAATTACTTTTTGTTTGTTAGCTTTAACTGTTTTGTCTTCTCTAAGTTATTAACCAAAGAAATCATCCTAGTTTTCTTTCATAAGCTTCCAAGAACATGTCTCTGCTTTATCCAGCGCTGGTAGGCAGCTGCCTGCAGGGACATAGCTTCTGGTTCTTCTGTGGCCATGGTGAGTCTTCACTCCCTCTGAAGGACAGCAGGGCCTGACCATGGCAACGGGGAGAATCGGGCCCTGGTGCCAGCCAGCACGGAGGTAGGATCTTAGCAAAGTTGGTGGTTGAGAAGAACATGAAGTATACTTCTTTCCCATGATGTATATACCAATAAACAGAGTGCTGCTGCCACTGTGGTGGTGTAATGTGTTGGACCTGTTTGCAGTCCTGGCCAGTATAACTCATTTTGAGGAAAAAAAAATCAAAAGCATGCTGTAGTCTGGTTTGACTTGAGCTAGTTTGTCTCATGTGGTTTTTCAGCACAATTTTCATTCTTTCTTCCAGCTGGTAATGGAAGCAAATCATAGAAAGCTAGGGATGAGAGAGACCCGTAGAGGTCACCTAGTCAGACCCCAGTGCTGGAGCAAGATCATCTCAAAGACCCGCAGTAATGGAGATGCTGTAATTTCTTCCTCAATTTATAAAACAAACAAAAAAACCCAACAAAACAAAAAACCCCCACCCTCAAACAAAAAAAATCTAATACTGATCTGATTTATTTCTTGCTTAATTCAAGTCTCTTTGTGACGGATGGAGCAGGAGGAACACTTTATTTCCTTTCTCTTTAGAGCAGTGTTCTGCATTCTTGGAAGGTGTTACGCTGTTTTCCTCTGTTAGTTTTCTCATCAGTGAGATAGATAATCTTCTTGCTGCTCGCGGGGCTCCAGCTAATTCTACATCTGTCTTCAACTAGAGTGCCAAGGGTTGGGCACCCTGATGGATGCTGAGAATTACTTTTTATCTTGCAGATGCAGCACATTTGTACAGCTCAGTTTCATTGTGTTAAAAACACAGTACGGCAATGATGGCAATGATGCATTCAGCCTGTAATTCGTTGTAACCCTTTTTCACTCAACACTTACCCCTGTACAGGTACATGTGATTGCACCTAACTGTATAAACTTGGGCACCTAGGAAGAAATTAGGCAATTCTCCTATTTTTTTAGGCTGGTTTACTCTAACTGTTAAATCTTCACGTGACAAATCTGGAAGAACTTCGCAAAGATGGGATCAAGATGAAAATTCAGCTTGACAGGCATATGGTCTTTAGACATTTGGGCCATTAAAATACAGAATAATGTTGTACTCAGGCCAGAGTTCTGTGGGACCCTACCCATTCCTTCCCTCTGCTTAGGTAGTGAATATTTAATTTTTATATTTGGTCAGCATACAGTTTTCCCATTATCCCAGAGTAGTTTCACTGAGGCCACAAGTGACAGTCATTTCAACATTCATTGTTAAAAATGTTTTTTGTGTGACTGATTACATGAGTCAGTGTCGATTTGCTCACAGACAGTAAATGATCAACAGTTATCTGGAGGAATTTTTGTTTTGTGGGATAGATTCACCCCTCTGGTCCAGACATCAAGCTGTGCAGCTGTTCAGTTCACAGCTATCAGGGAATGGTAGGGTGAAGAAAAAGAGAAGGAAAAGAGCCTCATCAGAGACAGTGTGATTTATGCAGGGCAGCCAGCCCGGGACTGTTGGAGGATATTTTCTCTGTAGCATTCGAGCGTGACTTTAGATCTGCCTGGTTTTAACTTTGTACAAGGAAAAGAAACCTTTTAACCACTAATTGTGTGTGTCCCTTTCCACGCGTGTAGTTTCCAACTTGGTATAAGGGGGAGAAAGAACATAAAAAAGTCCGAGTATTTGTTATTTCGGGCTGCTGCTTTAGTTGCCTGGTGCTGAGCATAGTGCTGAATACTTGAGTGATGGTCACAGCAGGGCGGTGAGAAGGAGGGAACAGATCTGAAGCTGCTTTCAGACTAATTAGAAGAAGAGCAGCTCATCAGTAAAACACAGCTTTCTGCCAGACTTAGTCTTGAACGTGCAGGGAGCAGTAATTGTGGGGTTTCGTTTTTTTTTTTTTAAAAAACAACTCTTGTCCATGTATTTTTGCTACTTTTCTTAGGTGGGCTCCGAGGTTTTGTCAGAGGTGTGTTGGGGAGATTTGACACCTCCAGCCTGTTTTTTGGCTGCAGGCAGTTTCCTCTGGGCTTCCTGCTCCGTGGCTCTGGTGGCGGCTTTGCATTGTTCCTCACTGATGACTCAGGGAAACAGGAAAGAGATCCATCCCCTGGTGAACAACAAAAAGCACAGTCACCGAACAGGTGCCTGTAGTCTGGTCTAGCAGAGGACAAACCACCTCATTCTGGATTTTTTCCTAAGATTCTTATCTGCAAGTATGAGACTCAAGAGGAATGGTTCATACACGCTGCACGGGTAAGAAAGAGCCTGCATCCTTTTTAAACCGTTCTCGTTAAAACCTCGTGAAAGTGTTTGCCTTTATTTTTTTTTTTTTTTTTTTCTAGTGCCAGGGTATGTGAAATAATGACCAAGTCTTTTTTTCTCAAAAAGACCCGAGGATCGCAGCATATGAAATACCCAGCTTAGTTCTCTTGCTTGCTTCTGCATTTTGATTTGCTTTTAAAGCGTGTGCGTGCGGTGGGAGCAGCTTAGAGTTGGCTGTGTGTTAAAATGAGGTGGATCTGCTCTGTAAAATCGCCAAAGCCTTGCGAGCTGTGTGATTCCTGAGAAGATGCCTGTGGTAACTATTTTAAGCATTTGCCAGCAAACATCCCGTGCTTTTGTTACGAAGAAGTGCTAGACTTATTAAACGTGATGGTCCCTGATAGGGAATACACATGACTTTAAATTCAGTCAGTCCAAAAACAAGTTGAAGTAGTTTCTAGTACTTAAAACTACTCTGAGTTACTTTATTAGTTTTGTGGTTTTAAAAATCCTGATTTTTTTTTCCTCTCTGCTGTTAAATCCTCTAATAGAGAATATGCCATTATTGTAAAGAAGAGAACTGACTAGATATTCCTTGTAATAATTGAAAATAGAGAATTTTCATCTGAAAGTACAGGTTTTTTAATAATTGCATTTGATTTCACTAAAGCAGATTCTTATATGTCTTCGTAGATGTAAGTTTTATTTCTCTGCACAGCACACCTGAACTGAAGAGGACTTGTACTCCATGGCACTGTGTTAGCTGGTTATTAGCACCTGGCAGGTGACTTGGTAAATGAAAGTTGTTAGCCTTGGAGTGTCACTTTACTCTGCTGCTGCCTTTAACCTTCTGTACTTAGTATGCGTTGTAGTAAGTGCTTCACAGTGCAGTTGGCTCAGTGCTGCATTCCTGAAAAGCCCAGCTATATTTCAGAGTACAAGTGTGCCAACTAGCCCAAAACTCTTGCTTTAAATTTATGGTCCACTGAGCACTTGATTGATTGGCAATCCCTGCCCAGGAGAGGCAGCCAGCAGTGCATGCAGATCAGATGGGCAATACTGGGGCAGTGTTGTTCAGCTGGGCTGCACTGGTTTTGCCTGCACTGGCTTGCACAGTGCCACTTAGAAGGACCCTTTGCTTTGCCAACATATGTTTAAATGTGATTTTTGAGAAACTTTAAAATTAGATTTGGATTGGGTTGTTTTTAATGGCAAAGATGCTAACGTCTTCCTGGCTTATCCTTAACTTTTTTTTTTAATAACTGTAATAAAAATTCCATTATCTGACTGCATACAACATCAAATGTAGTTGAAATTTACTATTTTACAGTATTTGGTTTTCCCCTTGGTGGGATTGAGTTTATAGTAGATAGAGGTTAAGAATGTATTAGCATTAACTTGGATTTTTTGCAGGGGCTTTTGACCCTTTGAGAGATGATCTTAATTCAGAGAGTCAATTAAGAAATGATGTTGAAATGCAAAATGCAATGGATATTACTAATGTTAAAGGAATTTATTTTAGATTTGAGCTACGAGAAGCACAATCTTTAATTGATTTGAAGTTTATTAAAAATGAATGCATGATATAGAACTTCAGGGAAATAGGTTGTGCAAGAACACCCTGTGCATCTGTTCTGCCTTGTTCTAACTTGCAAGATGCTGCATAATCCTCTGCAGGAATTCCACTTGTGGCCCGGTGCATACCTGGCATTACATTTGATGGGAAGTGTTGTATTACAGTGAGTAAAACCAGTGGCACCTCAGTGCTTGGATGAAAAAGAAGCTTCAACTGTGAGTTTGTGGGAGACTCCAGTATTATCTGATTCTAACATGCTGATGTGCTTTGCTCTGTTCAACAGCAGATGCTGAGGAGTGAATTTATCTAATTAAAGAAATTCCTTTTATGTTTATCTCTTGCCTAGATGCTTTAATAGTGCAAGGTAATGGAAAAAAGAGCTTCAAGTATGTTTTCCTGTTTAGCCTAAATTTCTGGCACATCAGCAGAAAGGCTTGTTTTGATCTTCAGGGGTTTTTGTTTGGGACAGCGTGTTCCACTTGTCAGGTGGAGCGGCACCCTGTTGCGCAGGTCGCGTCAGGAGAGGGGAGTCACTGGGGTGCTGTGTGTAGGGCAAATCCGGACAGTACTGCGGCACGTACCTGCACATGGCGAGGACAGAGCTACCACGGGATTACTGTTTACATGGTAGTGTGGGAAAACCGAGCTTCTCATTAAAAAAAAAAAGCAGGTGATTTGTAAAGCCAAGCGTGAGTACCTGGAGATAATCGGTGTGTTCAGAGATGTCACTGCAGAGTATGGCAATAAACTTCCCCAGCAGACTCTGAATCAGGCAAGGAGGGGTTGTGTAAATGTTTAATAAAGTTAAAACATAGAAGTTGGGCATCAAGAGCAATAGGAGGGAATTCATTACAGAAAAAGTCACTTTGTTTGGCACCTTCTGATTGTATAGAAATTTATTTTGTACACGGGAGCTATTGAATTTGCAGGAAGTTCACATTGAAGGGCGTAACTTGGCATTTGTGAGAGAAAACACAAATTCTGTTCAAACCCTCAACTTCTGAAATGAAAGTGCAACTTCTTGTTCTCCTTATATACTGTATCCAGATGTTCTTAAAGAGAACATAAACCATGAAGTTCTTGCAGATTGGTTTATCAGGCTCTAGGTAGTGTTTTTGTTTTGGGTGATGCTGGTATCTTGGATGAGGCAACCGAAAGAGTGACTGGAGAAGCCCAGTCTCTAGGATACAGGGCTTATGTGAAGACCCTTAGCATCTTTTGCATAGACACTCACTTTTCCTTTTAATAGTTCTTTAACATAAGGTACTCCCCAAAACTGCAGATATTTGATCAAGTTTTTCAGAAAAATCTTGATTCTTGTTTTTAATTTTGATTGTAAACAAGGAACTGTAGCAAGAGTCATCACAATTAGTTTTTTCTTTGGATATGATTTGGTCAGGTGCTGATTGCACTTGTAAACTCATAAAGGAGGAGGAAGACTGCAAGGGGAGGTTAGATACTTGAAAATGTTTTCAAACCTAATACCAGCAAAAAACTGCCCCAACCTAGCCTTTCTCCTGTTCGTTGTACCTCAGTGGATACTAGTGTAAGAACTGTACACACATAAACTGGAAACACATGTAAAATCCAGAGTTTCACTTAAAAACAGTGATTTCATAGAATCATACACTGCTTTGGGTGGGAAGAGACCTTAGAGATCATCCAGTGCCACCCCCTGCCATGGGCAGGGACACCTCCCACTAGCCCAGGTTGCCCAAAGCCTCATCCAGCCTGGCCTTGAGCCCCTCCAGGGATGGGGCATCCACAGCTTCTCTGGGCAACCTGGGCCACTGCCTCACCCCCCTCATAGGAAAATATTTCTTCCTAATATCTCATCTAAATCTGTCCTCTTGCAGCTTAAAACCATCACCCCTCATCCTATCACTGCCGTCCCCTTTCATAAGTACTCTTTGGGCAGGTCTCACTGGACATGGGCATGTTTGCTTTTCCTTCTGAAGCAGGTAATGGTTACGGATGTTTGTGGAGACAGAGGGATCTGCTGCAGAGATTCATCAGAGGACACTGAGGTAGGAGACCTGCCTTATCTTGCTGAGACTGAGGCAGAAATCTTACCTGCCAGCATCTCTTTGACAGTGTTGTTAAGTCAGCTGTGCTGCTGTGTGCTAACCTGCAGTGTGCTGATTATATTTCTTTGCGTTACGAAGGTTTTTTTATAAATGATTGCTTTTGAAGGTCATCTTAACTTGCGAGATATCCCTTTATTTGCTTGGTGCTGTACTTATTGACAGTGAAAAATGCACTGGCAGTGTAATAGTTTCACCATCACTTTTTCTCTTTGCGAATGCTGTTTTTTTGTTTTCCCTTGTCCCTTTAGGATTTGCAGCTATTGATAGTCTGTGCAGGTCTTTGCACACTGGTAAGATGTCAAATAACAAATATTGTTTGTAACACACATATTTCCTCTTTTTTCTTGTAATGACTTAAGTTGAAGGAAGGGTGTAAATCCAAGCAGGCATTTCACAAGACATGACCTCAACCCACCCGAAACAAATATGCAGCTTGAACTTTGGTGGTGTGATTTCAGCTTCCTGTGCCTTTTCAAATCGTTATGTAAGGGCCCACTCATTCCCATAACCTTTGCAGGGGTGCAGACAGAACCGTGCCCGTGCTGGTTTACCCTCAGAATGTCCATGCCCGCTGGAGGGAAGCTTTGTGGCTGTAGAAGTGAAGAGCTCCTTTGGACAGCTGGCAACTTGCTGACCTTGCTGCAAATATCATAGGATATACTGATGAACAGTCCACGAGGTGAAATTGCACCCGAATTGGGATTTCTGATGATGCTGGTCAGTGAGCCACGCGATGCCTCATCACTCTCATCTGTTTGGAACGGCTGTTTTGACAAGGCCACGCAGCATATGCTTGGTCTGCAGTATTTGCTAAATCAGTGCAGGTTTAGAAATTCGACAGCTGTCTGAAGAGGACTGTTAAAGCTGAGCAGTGATCTCTGCAACTCCTGAATCATGGCCATCCCAAACTCATGGTGATGGAAACTGAAGAGCATGTTCAAGAGGTTATTTGTTGAAACACACAACATAAGAAGTTTAAATGCTAATTAAATAATCTTTATTTTATCATCATTACCATACCTGACTCTGCACTGCTGGGTAGTTGCTGTGTACCATGTTTTCCTGGGATGTGTCAGAGTGCTAAAGGAGCATAGCATTCAGAATTCTGGCAGGGGTGAGAGCTGTGAAAATGCAGTGTTTGCAGCTAGCGCCGCAGTCAGTGCCTGTGCTGCTGAGGAGCACTTGCTCAGCCTTCTTCCAGAGTTTGTGTTTGGCTTGTGGTGTCAGTGTCTCAGCTGAGAATTCCCGTAGTTTGACACCTCCCTTCTCCAGCCCAGTGCTACCCTGCGCCCCTCTGAAAATACTCTCGAGTTCTGCTCTGCACAAAGATGCTTTTTCTGTTGCATTCATCTCAGGACTTTGTGTACCTGAAGGTGATGATATATAATCAAAGTAACCAGTGCCTTGTAACAAATTCAAGTTGGATGGGGACTAAATACTTAGGAAAATCTTTGTGATTAATGGATGGATGCTCAACTGTCTCTGATAAAATACTGTTGGCCGCAAGATCCGTTTCCTCTGCTCCAAGCCACTGCTTTAAACTAATGAGTCTTGATTTTGAGCCAAGCACTGAAATTGAAAAATAATTTATTTTTCTTGTGTGCTTCCGTCTTGTACTGACGCAAAGCAAGCCAAGGAGAAAAAGTAGTATCTGATGTTTGTTTTGCCCAAAAAAGTAGAAATCAGAAAGAGCGCAGTAAATCTGCTTCAGAAGGCTTTTTTTATTAAGTATCATTAAAACTGCAGGAAAAAGAGCGTTAAAGGATGTGACAAAGAGCTCATGAAAGCCTGTTGAAATAGCTCATCTGGCAGACAGAAGTCGTACGAACACCCAAATATCTTATCTGAGGAGAAGCAGCTGTTTGAACTGCTTTGCAGTCCTCCCTAATTACCACAGTTTCTATCCTGCAAAAAGGGAACATCTCAGGGTAGCAATCCAGCCCGTTATCCTTGGAAAGCACAGCACAGTGTATCAGATTAAGGCCAAAAATGTCCATTATCCACTTCAGTTTTTGTTGGATTGGGAGTCCATTTGTGGAGAGTCGTCTTGAGAATGCTTTATAGTGTCAAAAAATGTAAACCAAGATGCAATGCCAGCACTGCTGGCTGAACTCTGGCTGACTCCAGGGGATCTTAGTCTGTTCTTGGTCAGCTGGAGCCCTTTGTGCTCGTCGGTAACCTAGTCAGAGGTTTGCTCTTCCATTTGCTGAAGCTGACTGATTTTCATTGTGCGCTTCAGTTACAGAGCGAGGTGGCTTTTCACGTGTCATTAAAATGCCCCTTATTTTGTTCCCGTTTGGAGGTGGAGGGTTACTGCTGTGCATGCAGGGCTGACGTTTCAGCAGTGCGTTCGGATGGAGGCTGAGATCTGAGGATGTTCTCACTGCTGCGTGGTTATAGAGGGAGAACAGCCTCTGACCACAAGCGAAACGGGGCAAACATTCTCATTCACAGCCAGCAGAAGTTTCCTTTATAAAATACTTTCTCCAAAACCTCCCACTCCACTCCTGTGCATCCCATTTTTGCCATTGTGCCACTGCTTGGTGACACAGCCCAATGCTGAGGACAGGATTCCAGCACCTTTCCCCACAGTGGAGCCAGGAAGGGCTGGAGGTTCCTTGGTGCAGGTTCTGGTGGTTGTGCTCGTCCCAGTGCTCCATCTCTTACTGTAGGAACGGTGGAGAGGAGCATGGAGCCGTCAAAAGCTGGAGAAGGTTCAGTTCAAGAGGGACAGGGAACTGCTGGAGAGAGTCCAGNCAGTGAGGGTGACAGAGCACTGGAACAGGCTGCCCAGAGAGGCTGTGGAGTCTCCTTCTCTGGAGACATTCAAAACCCGCCTGGATGCGTTCCTGTGCGATCTGATCTAGGTGTTCCTGCTCTGGTAGGGGGATTGGACTGGATGATCTTTCGAGGTCCCTTCCCAGCTCTAACATTCTGTGATTCTGTGAAGGTGAGTGACCATGACTGCAAGGATCTTGAAAGCAAGCAGTAGGGCTGACAGTAGTCTCACTGTCACCGTCTGGTGACAAGAACTTACCATTTGCAGCAGTTCCAACCCATTTTGGCATTATCTATGTATCCTGGGCAATCTTGTCTATCTTACAGGAGAAGGTGACAGTATGTTTGCCAAATAGAGGGAGATGAAAATATGGTTGAAAATACTGAACCGCTTCTTCTAAAATTGTAATTCAGAATCTTTGGAGCTAATCTTCACCTTCAGGAGTGACGTTTCTTTTCTAGAGGGTATTATTTTTGTAACCGTTGCCCTCCATATTCAGCCTGGCTGTGCTGGTAGCATTTGTCCTACAACACAAGATTTATGATCTCACGTGTGTTTTCTTTAGGATTTTTTTTTTTTGCATGCATGAGCAGGGAAATGTAGTTTAAGCATTTTTATATTCAGTAACAATGTATGCACAAAGATTTAAACTGTAAACCTTATATGGAGAAAGTATTATAAACGTAATGCTTCTACATAGGAAATGTCATTAGAACTTGCACTGTGAGTCATTGTTGATATATTAATAGAGCTGTTCCCAAATATGGGTTTGGAACTAGACCTTCTTCATGGTGAATGCTGCAGAAGACTTATGGAAAATAAGTATTTAAATTAAATATGAATTTTTTTGGGGGTAACCTCTTGATCAGCCAGTTATTCGGATCAGTGGAATGTGGACTAATCTTGTGCTGAAACTGTCGTGCTTTATGCCAGATTGTATTTTAGTTGGAAAAATCTTTGGTTTTACATTAAAAAGTGGTTAAGAAATAAAAATCCCAGGCTGTGAAAACATGGAAAGATGCTCATTTTAATACATACCCTTAAAACTGCCCTGATCAGTTAGTCTCTTCCCCTTTGGAAATATTTAAATCAAAGAAAAATCTCTAGGAATATATGTTCATTCTCACAGCTTATCTGTGTGCAGCTGAAGTAGCCCTTCACAAATATTTTATTAATCTCCACCAGAAGCAATGATTTAATTCAGAACTCCAGAATGTGCTGCTGCAGTTCTTGTGTGCATATTCTTCTCTCCCTCTTATTTTTTTCCTTCCCCCATTGTGTCTTTACTTACTGGAAATGTTTCACCTCTTGATACAAAGGGATGCTGTGGCACAAATTCAAGGAAACTGTCATCCTTGCTCTTATGCACAATCTCAGGTGGTGATAGATGCTCATATTAGGATTTGAGTATTACAGAGAGGGGGCCAACAAAACACTTCAGACACTTAGCAATTTTTTTTTTTGGCACCTTCTGTGCCCTCGCCCCCAAGTAAGCTGCTTTGTGGAGGATGCAGTGTGGTCAGGGCTTGTAATGACCATAGTACATATGCAGGGTAAGAAGTGCCTGCTTAGAGTAGCTATATAATTTGTCTATTGTACACCAGAACTATTAAAATCCTATTTTATATCTCATTAATAATAATTAGAGGCAATAATTTTTTACACCCATTGCTGTGAATTGCAGATTCAGTAGCTTGATGTGCAATGGACAGTGTATGTCTGCTTCTTTCCCCTGAGATGCTCTAGAGAACTAGAGCTTTTTAATGGGATATTACTTTGAAAGTGTAATGAAGAAATGTATTAAATGTAGCCATTTAAAAAGCTTTTTTCAGTGAATTCAAGCTTTCTATTAAAGTACAATGGGAGCTTGTTTTCTTCCTTTACCTGCTGTCAGACCATCCCTACAACAGTGTTGTACATTGAGATTTCTTTCCTTATAGCTGGGTGGGACTCTTATGCTCTGCTGTAAAACTAAGAAAAAAAAAAATAA
>VZTO01009373.1:25217-45448 GCA_013400615.1 Syrrhaptes paradoxus | reverse complement strand
AAAAAAAAAAAAATAAGAAAGAGGAAACTCCAGCACAACAAAATATCTGGAAGCCACCAAGAAGGACTTTGGCATAAATCCACAGTGGATTCATACGGACACAGTCCATCTTTTTTTTATTATTTATCTGAAGAGCCTGGAAAATAGCACTTCTGCAATGGCAGCACCGAGGACATGATCTTATTTTTCAGTGATCTGCAAGGTCAGACGATGTGGCTGGCATCTTCTCTGGCACTGTGGGTCAACCAAGGATTGTCACACCACCACGGGGGGAAGCCCAAGACTGGTTTTATTCTCATGCTGGGACCAATGGCCATACAATCATAGAATCATTAAGGTTGGAAAAGACCTCAAGGATCATCAAGTCCAACCCAACACCACCTAACCCACTAAACCATGTCCCTAAGCACCACATCTACACGTTTTAGTTCCTCCTGGTCTGAATTTAATGCTGCAGCGCCAACCCCTTCGATGATGAAGTTTGAAGAAGGGTTGGGATGGTGGAGCCTGGGATGGGTGACGAAGGACAAGGCACACTTTGTGTGAAAGTTACAGGAACAATAATACAAATGTAAAATTATCCTTTACTCACCAAAATGCTTGAGAACTACTTCTTACCATGTTCATAGATAGCGAGACTCACAACACTGCACTAAAGGTCCTATCAACACTTCTCCCCTTATATCCAGGGAATTAAAAAAAAAAAAGCTTTGTCTAGAGGGGATTGTTTTCATAAACTCGCTGCACAGGGGTCTCGGTACAGGCAGGAATGTTTATGGAAAATCTGAGATTAGAACATTTCCAACTGGCTGGTTTCAAGTTGCACACATGTAAAGCTATAAATAGGAAGGAAAACGCACGTATGAAAAGCGAAGAAATAATGCATTGTGCGAAAAAACAAGTTTGTCAGCGACAATGGAAAAAGGAACGTGTTTTCTATTTGACTAAAAATCTAATTTACTATCAAGCTATTCCATTTTGCTGTTAGATTGCTACAAGTGTTATCTCCAGGATCTTTTAATAACAGCTCGTGTTTACAGCGTCAATGGGGCTCTCCAGGCAAGATTTTTTTGAGCAGGGTGGGTTTAGCCCCTCAGCGACTTCCCCAGGAGCAGAGATGGGTCACCACATGGGATGAGACCTTGACACACAAGCAGGAATTCAAATATAACTCAAGAACTTCACAGCACTTAAAAACCAGTGAGACCCAGCTGCCGAAATAAGGCCGTGCAGCATCTCGGTGCACACGCAGAATCACGGCTCTGTTTGCTCTCCGTGCCAGGAGAGCCTGGGCAGGAACATCATCATGCTGGACTTGACCCACTGCCTCCTAAAATCAGCAGAAAGAGAGGACAACACCCAGAGGACACGCACAAATGAGGAAACACACAACGGGATGCTTTAGTGCACAGAGCGTTGGAAGGAGAGAGCACTGAAAGCTGCCAGAACAATTCTGCTGGAGCAGCAAAGGGTTAAGTCCTGCCACCACCAGGAATCACAGAATGGTTGGGGTTGGAAAGGACCTTACAGCCCATCCAGTCCCACCCCCTGCCATGGGCAGGGACCCCTCCCACTATCCCAGGTTGCCCAAAGCCTCATCCAGCCTGGCCTTGAACCCCTCCAGGGATGGGGCATCCACAGCTTCTCTGGGCAACCTGGGCCACTGCCTCACCACCTGCACAGGGAAACATTTCCTCCTCAGATATCTCAGTCTCCCCTCTTTCAGCTTAAAACAATTCCCCCTCGTCCTATCCCTCCACCCCCTGATCAATAGCCACCCTGTCTCTCCTGTAGCCCCCTTTCAGCACTGGAAGGTCTCCCCAGAGCCTTCTCTTCTCCAGGCTGAACAACCCCAACTCTTTCAGCCTGTCCTCATAGGGGAGGTGCTCCAGCCCTCTGATTAATTTTGTGGCTCTCCTCTGGACTCTCTCCAACAGGTCCAGGTCTTTTTTATGTTGGGGGCCCCACATCTGAACACAGTACTCCAGGGGGGGTCTTACAAGAGCAGAGTAGAGGGGGAGAATCACCCCCTTAGACCTGCTGCTAATGCTAATGAAAGTATGAAGTGTCAGAAGGACAGACAGCACTTCTGTTGGGCCAACGTACCACCACCTACCCAGTTACTTCCCAAGCACTAGTTATTAAATAACTTTATGGATATATAACCATCTCGGAAACAGCGGTGGTGATCTACAAGCTCATTGCTCCCACAGCAGAGTTAGTAGTAAGGTTGCCCCATCCCTGGAGGGGTTCAAGGCCAGGCTGGATGAGGCTTTGAGCAACCTGGGCTAGTGGGAGGTGTCCCTGACCATGGCAGGGGGTGGGACTCGGTGCTCTTCACGGTCCCTTCCAACCCAAACCATCCTGTGATTTGGTGGGTGCTTCCTGACCTCTTCCAACGCAAGGTCAGCCAGGTTTGCCCCAGGTACCGTCCTCACCACCCCTTCACCAGCAGGCTTTGCGCTGGGGTGGATGAGGAACACCCACAAACTCCGTATGTCAGCTGTGGCCATGGTGACCTCCAGTGAGCAGGAACATCTGCAACCTCAAGAGTGAGGTCCAGACTAGACCATCATCTACAGCAGAAAGCTCAGCGTTTATACAACATTGTTAGAGCTCTGAGAGCGTTCACAGACACTAACTAGAGAAACCACAAGCACATCTGCAGCCAGTACCACATTTCAAGCACAAAAAATCCCCTCTGGAAATGGAGATCCTCCTCTTTCCCACATCTTACCAGTCCTTACAGGCAATGAGACAAAAAGAGCTTGGCTGAGGGAAAGGCGAGGGAAGAGGGATGTGTTAGGTCATCATCTCCATTCCCCCCATCCTGCACGACTCTGCTCTGCCATACATTTCCACTGCTGTCCGGCATTGTTTTAAAAAAACCCAGAAGCAACTGGGCCTCTAACCGCGTCCCCTGTTCTGCTGGTTTCAGGAGATGTTCGTGGTTCATTGCTGCTCCTCCACCAGCTCCGTACAGCTTGCACAGGAAGGGTGTCCACGGTCTGGAGTCGCGTCTCCAGGGGACAACCTCCTTCTCCGCTGGGAGATGTATGGGGCAGTTCAGACACGGACCCTGGAGGAATCGGGGATCAATCTGCTGGTAACACTTGCACTGGCTTTGCTCTGGTTTCAGACACCTTTGCCTCCAGCTCTTTTGTACTCTACAGGTTGCCTGCAAAATTCTTGCATGGCAGCAGCTGGACTTATTGCTCATACTAGACTTCAGCTACGTCGTTAAAGCATGTAGCCAGATGCGTAAAATATTCCACATCAGCAAAAATATTTATTTCTGCACGTACTTGGTTGTTTTGCATCAAGTCCAGCAACTGCAGGAGGTACTCCTGAGAGGGACAAAGACCATCGATGCAAGAGTTTAGAAGACAGCAATTAGGACCCATGGGTGAAACAGACGATGCAACATTTAAAATCATTTTGGCTGACTCAGTTGAGATGATCCTACACCCTACGACATGAAGGCTTTGGCCAGCGTACGGTGTGGAATTCCAGTCTCCTGAAATCTCGTTAGCTCAGCGAACTAACTGCAGTTTGCCTCCACTTTCTTCTAATTTTTTAAACTCTCTACAGCAGAGCGCGTGCAGGGCGAACACAAATTTTAAACATTACGCTTTGCTGAAAGGTACTGCAAGTATATTTTCTTTGGGAAAGGGCCGGGTGGATTATTTTACTCAGAAAATGAGGTTCTCAGGATGTTCATATTTCAGGGCAAGCTCTGCTTCTGCAGTTCAGAGGGAAGGGTACGGGCGAGCGAAGGCAGCGCCGGGCTGTGGGTATTGCAGGGTTCCTGAGAAACTCCTGCTGACACAGCATCCTCTTCATCTCTGTCTCGTACCCTGTTAGTAGTCAATGTGTTATTTTAACAGCGTGACAACAACTATACAGAATGTCAAATAGTTACCTTTTATCTGGGATTTTATTCCTGCCGTATATTTCAATGGAAATATACAACTTAATGTTGCGGCATATTTCACACTGAAATGGGCAATAAAATAAAAAAAACTATAGACTGTGCATCTCCCCTAAAACATCAAAGAGGGACACACTGAAAATCTCTATTGTTTACTCCGTCTTCCAAAATCTCCACACCGATCTGCTGTGCTTGAACGACAAATATTGCTGGGAATATATTCAATGTTTTTAATTTTTTTTTAGACATAAAATATAAATATAAAATATATCCTGAATCCAGAATGTTCTGCCCAGCCCGAGTCTCAGTTCCAGCCTGATGTAAGAACAGAGATGGAGGACAAACCCTTTTGACTAGACTTTGACCCCACCACATGGGAACTGGGTGTCCCTCAGCCCAAAGAAAGGCGATTTCAAATCCCAGAGAAGGACCATGATTTTACATCAGCAGGTGCAAACCAAAACCCCTCTATTACCTCCTGTAATATTTTAATATCGGGCCAACACTGGAGGGACACAGAGGGAGGAGGACTCAGAAAACACTCCAGGTGCTCCCTTTGGGGTCTCTAAAATGAACGTCTCCCCCCAAATCCAACGTCTCCCGTCAAATCCAATGTTTTTCGCTACCTGCCTGCTGCGAGCTCCTGTGTATCTTCAGTCAGATGCATTTTCCCTCCTACAGAAACTGCAAACCAGGGAAGAAATATTCCCTGTCCTTTTCAACACACACGACAGCTGGCTAATTACCTAAACCACAGTTTTATCAATATCACTTCATTCACTCAACCCCTCTTCGCTGTTAGCAAACAAGAGCTGAAAGACCCAAAGTCTTCCAGATCTTTGGGTTTACCCAAGAAAGTTTTCCTCTCCAAGGAAGGCCTGATGGTTGGACCTGCCCCAGCCACCACGTCTACATGGAGCAGTCTCCAGGACCACTTCAGGATGGGCGCTTTGCCTGCAAGACCCTTGTTGAAATCGCTTTGGTTGGGTCATCTCTTACATGAAACACACACAAATACACCCACTGGGAAGATGAGGAGGACAGAGAAGTTTCAGAAGATTGTGAGAACATGACTTGCCTTGGATGAAGGACTCCTGACACGTTCTTCCTGCTAGAGGATGAATTTACCCGAGGACTATCAGGTTAATTAACTCCCGGTGTCACAACATTTCCCTGATCGGTGAGCACTAAAACCAGAATTACCAGCTGTAGTTACTGATGAGATCAGAAGATGGAAAAGGAAGGTACTACTAGGGTTTGTGTAAAACTAGAGTTCTCCAAGATCAGCATCTACTGCTCCACTGACAGCCCAGGACTCAGCAGAGGTGCCTGCAGGTCCTTCAGAGGCTTCCAGTGATGACCAATGACCATGGTCTTTGCTTCTTCTTGGCTTTTAGAACCTAGCCAACATCCTCCAGCCTACCAGAGCTAATCCACAGGCTGCCTGGTCATCCTGAAACACAGACGGAGGACAACAAGGCATGCTCAACTATATTCCTACATGGGCAGGTATGACCTAACAGTTCTGACCTTTTTTGGGTCAAGCATGTGCTCAGCAAATACACGACGCTTGCAGACATCAAAATAGAGACAAGGTGAAATATCTGAAATTCCATTTTTGCTTTTTTGATGTTCGTTCCTCTTCCATTGCTTCCTCTCTTGGCAAGAAAGCCCAAGCCCCTCGATGCCCATCCATCTCGAGTTGGGTGACACTACCTGACGTCACACAGCTGCTTAGAAGCAGGTTTTTACCCTGGGGACTGGCCTGGGCTTTCTATTCAATCTTCTTTCTTGAAAAGCAGCCCGTCTTCAACTGCAGGCAGTGCTGGGCTGCTGGCCCGGCTGCCCGTAGCTCCAGCCCGTGAGGTTTTGCTGGCGGAGGCAGAGATGAGCAGGTCACTGCTCCAGTGAACTCATGCACGGTGGCACAGAACAGCCGGCACACTGCCAGGAGCCAAAGCTCCATATCTTCTGGGGACCTGCTGGGCTGTTCCAGACATCTGCCCTTGATGCCTGTGCCATGGAAGCTGGAGCCCAGAGCACCGAATCCAACAGCTTTTCCTCTCCCCTAGGAGAGATCTCACAGTTTTGGCCCAGCATCTTCATCATAGTGGCTTTGGCTCAGCATCTTCACCATGGTGGCTTTGGCTCACCACGAGATGACCACCCAAGAGGATACGAGCAGATGGCCAACAGCCCTCACCCTCTGCGATGGCACAGACACGCGACAAGCTTGGTGTGCAACCATGGTGCCACAAGCCCAGGAATCCAAGAGGTCCTCCTCCACCACTGTCCCAACCACCCCGGCTCCGCCTGGGAGTTGTACCCTTCACCCTAACAAGACCCAGCCAACTCTTCAGCTCTACTAACGAAAGCAGCACGGCAGCCCGAGGCGAAACACAAATATCTGGAAGTGGGGACAGCCAACAACAAGCCCATGGCTATTTTGGAAGAAGCTGAAAAAATTGTTGAGCAGTGATTTATTCAAGAGATTCAGCAGTTCACCAACTTCGCTAAGCCTCGGAGATGGTAAAAATGTAACAAGTGAGTCTCTTGCATGAATAAAAAATTACGTTTTACATAAATTAAATATATAATTTGATTAAACATGTTTATGTCTTTGCAGTGACATTTAGAATAGGAAGTATTCATTTTCTGTTTTGAAAGGAAAAAACTCTTTCAAATGTAATTTGAAGCTGTCAAACCAATCTTCTTTACAGATCTTTTAAATGTCACATACCTTCGAAAGGGGATGGCAGATTCCTTTTAAATATGCAATTGCAAACAGTCCAAGCAAAATCAAGAATTTATTAAAATATGCTACTGACATTTATACTGATTAAGTGTAGCCCTTTCCTCGCTCCCTTTCCATCGACTCCCCTACAAAAGATGTGTCACAACAGCTCCTATTAACGCTGCGCTCGCTGTAATTCCCCAACACACAACCGGCAAATTCCAGCCGCAGGAGAACAACCTGCCTCTTGTTTTGTACAGGGACTAACATGAATTTGTGGTTCCTTTACATGAAGAACTGTACTTTTTGATGATTTCTTACCGGCATGCCTGAAATTTATAACCAAAAATACTAACGGCGTTACTTTAAATCAAGAGCAGCACTATACCTAATGGCTTTAAATGGAAGAGTGGATTAATCATGATCATAAAGAAAACCTACTGCAACGCATTTCAGACAACTTTACGTTAGCAACCTGGATGTTTTGTTTTATAACCACAAAATCTATCCATAGATTATTCTTGTTCTCCCCAATTAGAATGCATTTCTGGATTTTTTTTTTTCCCTTTACTTTAAGGAACAGAGGAAAACCCTCTCAGCTACTGGGGAATGGCCAAGTGCAGCACTGACGGCAGCTCCCGTTCCCAATTACTTCCTACTGACATATCGGACATTTTAGGATCATCTAATTTTTTTTAGCAGACAAATAATTTCATTATTATTCCTCCTTCTCTCTCACCAGGCCAGTGAAGTGCACAGGCACAACTTTCATTAGCATTAATGGAAGTCCCCACTGTAAATTCTCCCCTGTGAAGCAACATCAAGAAGCAAGACCATCCTGAGCAAGCATACTCAAACTGGAAAATAAAATATACCTCCCATTTCTCGCTGCCAGCACAGGGAAAATGTAATGAAGTGCAGCAGATTAAGCTACAATTCCTCTATCAAATCTTCCTTGTATGCTATAATTACTCAACAAAACGTATACAACAGTTACTCCTTGGCGATGAAAATTTGTCGCACGTTATTGAAAGACTTTATCCTAATGCTCCCAACTTTCTGGTGCATAACACAGCAAATTACAGCACGGCTGTCGTAACATAAATCACAGTCACTACCAACTCTGGCTTACTTAAAGCTTACGCTCAGTATTTAAAAAACAGAAAATTACTAAAGGGACTCTTAGTACTGCAGAAAGCACATCAGTGCCAGGCAACGGGGACACAACGCAGCCCGCTGGCAGCACTCTCTGCTGATCACACCGCAAAAAGCATCCAAAGCAAGCTTGCCTGAAAATAGCCAGGACCACAATCAGCATTTTCTTGGAGGATTCATGTGTGACATTCATCTTCATGTCATAAATGAATTGAATGTAGTTAAGGACGGAGAGGATCTTGGCATTGGGCTTCAACGCCCGAACTCCCACCTCTACCCGTGACAATCGATGCTCTTCACAAGGTGCCCCTCCATCTAATACCAGCCCATCCACTGTGGAAAACACATGCTGGGGGGTTCAGCTTGTGACGGACCACAAAGTGACTGCCCCCGGTCCTCTACCCTTCCTTCCACCAAGCACTGCAAGGGGCGTCCAGGAACTCTGGGGTTCCCAAAGACCTCCGTTGGAATGACAAGTATCAGTATCTAACCCCTTCGTGAAAAGCTACTCTCTGGTTTATGGATCTACCAATACCTTCTGCTGATACATCACCTCTTATCAATGTCATAAAACCAGGGAAAGTTTAATATCATAGTCAAGCACATCACTTTTGACAGGTTTCTCAAATATGCAAAATAAGTCAACCCTCTGAGCTCCTCCTATCATGCCCCTAAATCACATCTTCTGCACAACTCACATGAGTTGGGCCACAGGAGGAGACGCTGCCTGACATCCACCACGCCGCTGGCACCCGGATAAACTCAATACAACATGTGGACGCTCATTTCTTCATAGTCTCTTGAATGACATGGCAAGCATCATCTTCCAAGGTAAGGGTACTCAGCACCCGACAGCACAGCATCTTCTCCATCCTCTCCATTTTTCCAGCTCCCACAAAGGCAATGAATTTTTTTTGCTAGCAGAGGTGGTGTCATTCCCATTCCTTGCACCTGGAAAGTTCTCCTTGACGAAGACTCTTCTGCAGCGTGGGCACACCAAGGAATTTGTGTTTTGCCTCTGCTTCTCCGCTCATCCAATTGCTTTTATACGTGGTAATACCCAAATGCAGGAGCAACCAAACACCTGAGATGTACATGGGACCATCTCAGCTCTGGTCACTTCATTGAACCACAGAATGGTTTGGGTTGGAAGGGACCTTAGAGATCACTTCCATCCCCACTGATTTGTGGAGTCCAGTCCCACCAATCCCTTTGGTCTGCAGTGCCGGGGAGCACAAGAGTTAAGCTTTCTCAACGTTTAATACAACTTCAGTCAGTCCACGGTACTTTCCCAGCCTCTGTAAGGTCTTCTTACAGGTTTTGTCCACAAAAACGAGTGGTCTGGACTACAGGCAGGACTGCTGCCCTTCCAAAAAAAAGTGAACAAACCAACCACCAAACACTTCATAGGCAGTATTTGCAAGCAAGCTTCTCTGGAGGAGAATACCTTCCAACCCTGAAGGTCATACTCATGAAACGAAGCCTTGGGAGATGTCACCAGGCTGCTTTCTGACCAGCATTTTTTTTCCCAGCCACTGCCAACACCCGGACATGCCACCTGGAAAAGGCAGGAAATCTGCCCAACAAGCTTCCCGAAAGCGCAGCGGGTCCGATCCATCTCTGAGCTACTCTGAAAACAATTTTGGCCCACATTACCAGCTGGTGTAAATCAGCATCGCTACAGCAGCGCAGCAGAGAGTGGAGCCTGGCCCCCGTCGCCGCTCCAAGGCGCGGGAGCATCCCTGATTGCCTCTGACAGAATCAGCGCACTCGTCACCGACGTTTTCCAGAGCCGGAGCAGGAGGTTTGCCTTTATTTCCACTTTACTGCATCCTGCTGACCCAGGACACGGCGTGGAAACACCGAGTACGGAGTGACAAGATTTAGTAGCCAAGTGATAACGCACATCTGGTGCTAAGAGCCTGCTTCAGACGATGGGTATTTAGTGACTCCGCGCCATCGCAACCCAAGCACGCGGACACATCTCAGGACCCCGAGTGTCTCCTAATCCCTGTCCAGCAGACCCATGCCCTCCTCCATCTCCATCTCCCACCACCCTAAATAGCACCAGCAGCTCCCAACGTTAGATGTCCAGCACAGACACCATTCCCCCCTCCTGGATCGTGCTATTTGCTCGGTTGGTGGAAGCAGGAACAGGAGAAGCAGCCATGCGAGGAATATTACATGAAGATGGTTATGGAAAAATTACAGAAACATCACACAAACCCCATACGGAGCGTGTGAGTATATATTTCTCCTGCCGTAACGTAATTAATGCAAAACACCCTGTGATCGTGTTTTTTTTCCAATGCACCGCATCGCATTATTTTTGTTGATCCGTCTGGTTGGGTTTTTTGAAAGCCATCGTTTCCTGCATTCCACAACAGAAACTTTACACCCGTAAAACCCGGTACCATTGCTTTTTATTCTTCCTGTCTTTATTCTATTTATTTATTCAGCTATCCAATGTGAAAGGCCATAAATCGCCCTGCTACTTAAGTCACAGGGGGAATTCCGTTAAACATAAGTAAAAAAACTCATAAATAACTTCCTGCAGTCAACAATGCCTTCATTTTCTTCTCTGCTTTCAGACTAATCTTCCAGCTAACAAATCAAATCAAGTACCAAAAATGTAATTATTCCATCGTGATAATCATCTCCTTATACTCAGAGCATACCTTGGCTTATTTCTTCTCCAATTAAAATTAGCAGAGAGGCTCAGGCGGGTGGGAGGGAGAGGAGGAGAGGTTATGAGACACTGATAAACCCAAGGGATGGCAAGGAAACTCTTCCAACTCGACCAAAGTCCTGCATCTCGAGCAGAAGGTTGGCGGAAAAAAGTGACACCAAATTTAATTTAGACTCATTTTATATCAGCGTGATTTGTGATACAGTTTAAAAGGCAAGTGCATTATCTGAAAAAATATAATAATAATATATAATATATATAAAATAAAATAACTGTAATACTAGGACAATTCCCCCAAACCTTGCTGCAAGCAATGCAGCTACAAATACACCCAGGAATTCATTTGTGTCAAAGTCAGCAAAAGAAAGGCAACAAACACACTGCAAAATGCACCCACGTGGGACATCTGGGGTGAACATTTATTTTACCCTCCATGAAATTTGCTCCTTTGTCCCGTCATTGCCCCTCATCACTACCAAACACCGCGGGGACGTTGGGGACGAGCCAGGTAAATGCTCCAGAGAAATGAACCCAACGCAGAGAGGGACTCGCCGCGTTACACCGCTCCACGCCATCGGGTTGCAAAGCTCCGGCCGGTGCCAACAGCAGGGTCAGAAGCATCAGGTTAAAAATAAATGGCCAGAAATAAACTCGCCTGGGCTGCCAGCCTCCTGAAGAACCAAACGCCCAGGACTCGAGGGGGGAAAAAAATAAATAAAACCAATCCTGCAGTCATCAATTTGCATTTGGCACTTTGCACAATAAAGGGACGGTGGCAGAAGCGCAAAGGTAAGAGACCCACGGCCGGCGCGGCAGAGCGGGCATGGAAATGCTGCGGGCGGGTGGCAGCCTGCCCAAGAGCATCCTCATCCTCATCCTCATCCTCATCCTCACGGGACACAGCTGGGAAAGGCAGGAGCCGGCACAGCCCGCAGGGGAAGAGGATGCTGCAAGCCAGGGACCAGCAAAACGGAGATGGAGGGCAGCCTGTTCTACATCACAGTCAGTTTAATTTTTTTTTTTTATTTTACCACCTTTGAACCTAAATCCTCCGTGCAGAAGGGTCAGCCCTGCAGGACACAGCCCTCCCATCACCAGCTTTTACACGCAAACACCTTCTGCAAGTCTTTGGAAGAGCACAGAGTTGTAACATTGGAACAATGAACTATGCCAGGCGTGCTCAGACATCAGCCTTTAAAACATCAGCAGTTTGGACCACAAACATTTTCTTGCACAAGCCCGGAATGGAGCCGGTGCTCGGACGGCTCCAGCAGCACCGTCCCTTGCCAGCCTTGTGCCCCGCAAACGCAGCCACAGCTCAAAACCCACAACCTGGGCAGCCTGGATTCCTTCTTCATCTGATTTATGGGATTTCTTTTTATATTAGAGCTCAGGAAAGGACATCAGAACTATCTGAAAGCTTTTTTTTTTTTAAATGAGCTGATTTGGGGAAAGACGCACAACACAGGAGACCACGCTCTGGGCTGGTTAAACCCTTGAAATTAAAGGGGATTATAATGAAAACGTTGATGTGTCCTTCAGTGAGGAGCACCACCACCAATTCATTAAATTGTGGGGCAAGTTCTCCCCTACACAACACACATACGATGCTACGACTTGACAAATCATTTCCAAACCCGAGCTGCAGCCGCTGCTGGCTGGGGGAGGCAGGAGGGGAGCCCAGTGCAACCTTTCACATGTCAGCTGCATCCACAAACCCCTCTGACCCACGGATATTTGATTTGATTTACTCTGATACTTTTCTTTCCTCTCTTGAAAGTAATTTTTTCTCTAAAGCCTAACTGCTTAATTGGCAAGTGTACAAAATATAATTACACCGCATCCAAGTGACAGTATCGCTGATGGGAATACCGCTGTTGATGCATCCTGCTTTATTTTGGGTTTAATCTCTATTAAGAGATCTGGAGCTAGGTACTCTGGATTTTATAAACACGACACGTCATTCAACCATTCCTCCACCTAACCCAAGCCCAAACAAACACAACTGGAAGACAACAGGAAATTCTTGGGTTAGAGAAACCCATCAACATTAATAAAAATCTTATGTTTTCTCTACAGAAGGTATAATCATAGGACACCTAAAAAAAACGTCCCCAACCTCTCCAGGCGTAGTTTGTCACATCCACTACACCCCCAAAGCGATGGAGGGACATGGTAGCCGGGAATTCATGGCTTTTAATGACAATTTTTGGGTTTTTTTATTACATTCCCCATAAGGACCTTTGCAGTTGCAGAGCTCCCCGTTCCGCGAGCCGTTACACACTGGAGTAAGGTTACGCGCAGGAGTAAATGTGCTGTCTGGAAACGGGTCTGGCTGGTCCGAGGGCTAACATCGGCACGTTTTAAGTGCCTTAAAGGTTTATTTCATTTGCTTGAGTAATGAGATTAATGCGATGTTTGTTTGTTCAAGCTAAATCATACAAAGCCCCAAATATCTAAATGTCCTTAATTCCCAGCTGTGTTACCGCACGTGCCCGTCTTACCATCCTGCTTTTAACTGCACCAACAAATCCCTGGTTTACTCCAGTTTTACTCCCAGAGGTCAGCCGGCACGTAGAGACCTCGAGCGGCCACATCAACCATTTAACAGCTGTATGTTCTTGCTTCAAAATAAAAATAAATTTGCAGACAAATGCACTGGTTTTGTTCCAACCATGACACAAGCAACGTATAATTAAGTTTTAAAATTATCATCAGCTTGCGCTCCCGTCCGTATTCTTCTGCTCAGAAGTTTCCTGCCAGGGTTGGAGTTATTTCTGATGCCCCGTGGCCACCAAGAGCTGACTCAGAGTTGGAATAAATTCTGCACAATTCGATAAAGAGCATTTCTTCAAGAGGGTGACTTGCGGAGAGGACACATCCTGCCATCTCCACCTTCAGACCCAGGTCTCCTCTCTGCAAGTCATCCTCTTGAAGGAAACCCACAACGCTGGTCTTGGGACCTGCAAACATCTGGATGCTCTCCTCTGAATGATGGCCTTTCATGGATTTTGAGGTCAGAAGAGACCACTGTGATTTTCCAGCCAACACGCCGCATGCTAACTTACCTAAATTAATCCCTGCTTGAGTGCCATTCATTCCAACAAACAAAAATCCCCGAATTTGGTGTTTCCAAAGGTGGAGAAACTGCCAGCACCTCCAGCACCCTCTTCCACCATCAAGGGTGTCAAAACCATGGACCTTACCTCCAGCCTTTCCCTGGCTTCAACCTCCAGCCTTCAACTCCGCCTGCTAGAGCCAAAATCTCTATTATTCAATTTATTTTCCCCATGCCAACACTAATTGCCTTCATCAATTTACCTTCCAACACTCTCCTGGAGAAGTCAAGCGGACGGAGCTGCTGGAGCTTCCTCTGCATCCCTTCCCGATTCCTCCGGCGTTCCCACACCCCTCCTCAATGGGTGCTGGGGACACTGCGGGTGCCACCTCCCTCCTCCAGCCTGGCAGCCACCTGCCAGCGCGGGCAAGGAGCACACGAGACCTTTGGCCACAAAAAATCATCTCGGCAGCACTCGCTCCCGACTCCGCGCTCCTCTATAAAGACATGATCTCTCCAGACAGCATCCTGGAGGTACAGCCCTGCCTTGTTTGCTCTTAGATAGAGAAATTTACAGTTGGCCATCTGAGAAATGTTACCGGCTCGTATCCAAGCGATACAAATTGCTTTTACCAGCGGTCACTCCTTTTCATTATTTACCGCTCTCCCAATCTCGGTGACATTTCAGGCTTTAGCAACGGTGGCTCTCTGCCTTATGACGAGCTTGCTCACAAACACCTTAAAGCAGCGGAAGGACAAAAAAAAAAGAGAGGCGGCTAGAAATAGATGTCTGGAAATTATTTCTGATTTTACAACTGGATTTGAAGAACTGACACCCTGCTGGGTCTCAGCCAGTCGCTTTTTTTGCGCATCCCCAGGCAAAGCAGTGGTGCTGGACCAAGCGGTGGTTCTTGCTGGATTTTAGGTAAATAAAAATCCTCGTAGTTACCTGCATCAATCCTGCCTGGGGCTAAAGAGGAGTGAGATTTCCTACTCCAAAAGGTTGGAACTAGGATGTAGCGAAGCTGGGTCACCTCCAAGAAAGCACAAATTCAAGAAATACGTCGAACTTTTGGCTAGACAAAACTAAAATTGTACTTTGTCTGCTCATATCTGTCTGTGCTGCTGCTTTCTAACACTCACAACTTTTGCTGTCCAGATACAGAAACACGCTTTCTGCTCCTCAAACATCACAGATGGGAAAAATATGTCATCCTGGCGCTTCCCCTATAATAGTACAGCATATAAAAAAAAATCCTGTTTCCTTCTAAGACCAGAAAATATGCAGAAAAGGGATTTCATCGGAGAAACACTGTTGTTATTAGCCAAGAGCCAGCACTGAACTTCTGGATACCCCAATTCTAGGCTCCAGCCTTGCCCTGTACCATTTTTGTAGGAAAAGCAGTCCCAGCTCGGACAAGAGGCAAATACAAAACCGAGCTTGTGCTCCGGGATCATGAAACTTCAGATAACTGCACAATCATGAAAGTCGATGAAAAGTTTTTTTCTTCCATCTATTGAACTGAAATTAATTTCATCCACAGCTCATCACAGCAAAGCTCAAGCCTCTCAAGTGTGATCTCTGCTATTTAGCCTAATTACTGTGCTTAAATTAAAGATTTCTTCCAACATCCCATCCCATACAGACCCTTGTTTTCAGCATAAAAAAAATTAAAAAGTCAATACTTTATGACAGCTGTACTGGTACCACTATTATCTCTTATATTTGGCTTTGCATGTGTTTCAAGAGGAATTTACGGGGCTTTCCCTCCAGCCAGCAGAAATAAAGGACATTCCCCCCCACACATAGATCAGAAAACTAAAGGGTACGCTGGTAAAAGCAAGGAGCAGAGCCAATGAGGAAAACCAAGATGCTGTTATTCAAATGGGCCAATTTTTAATTAAAAACTTTATCTGGAGCATAAACCACGAGCTCCTCACACCCAAAGCATCCCTAGTGCATCACCCGCAGAGGAGCAGGGGGGCTACAGAGACCTCGCACCTTGTGTCAGCCACACAGAAACTAACAGGTTTCCATCTCCTCCTTCTGCCTTGTTTGGGGCCGATCCTACACCCATCGCTCTTCCCGGAGCCCATCAGCATCTCCAAGGGGCTTGACCCTACTCCCAGCCAGGATCACCTATACCTCCCAGAGCCATACAATATAGTTATTACATTAATAACCAAAAGCCAGGCTAATTTTGGAAAATCCTACAATTTTGTGTCAACCTCCTCGGCACGGAAGCTACTCTTATTGCAAAGTGAACGGGTCACTAAAAAAAAAAAGATAGGCAGCATCCAATACATATTATATTTAGCAACAGAGAATCCATCTGCATTATTCCTGGTCTCATTAAAGACTTGGCTCCTTGTAAATATTATGTCTCTAATCCACACATTCTCCCTCCGCGCCGTGCTTCAGGGGTCTATTTAAGTCATAATTGATAGGCGTTGTCGCAAAGAAAGAGTGGCTGAGTGTTTGACAACATTACACAAGTCAACGTACACGGGAGCAACAGCGACGTGAAAAATCAATTCCGTGAGGTCCCTACCGGCATCTCTGCGAAAAACTCACAGTCTGTGCTTCCCACACCTGGGTCCGAAGAAGGGTGTGAGTTGGTCAACCTTGACTTGGCCACCGTGGTGGCAAAGGTCCTTCCTCATCTTATGTTACTCCAACTGTTGGGATCAGGGAGAGGACCCGGAGAAGCAGAGCCCCAAATTCAACCACCAAGCAGGTTTTCATTAGCTTAAAGTGTACCTGAAATTACTGCCAGATAAGGTTGGAGGCACAAGGCATTCATAATTAAAAGCTTCTACTGATATATTCGAGTAACTTGGTTTTTATTTATATTTTGCAGTAAAGTCCCAGAACAGCTGGGACTTAAGGATGCTTATTGAGATGCCTACCTTCATCCACCCATCCATTGAAAAGCAAAGCAACCCTAAATAACTGTCTAAGGTAAATTCACCCAGCTCCCATCAGCTGTGGAGTGGGGGGCACCCAAAGAGGTGACAGCACCCCGGGGGCTGTCATCCCCCAGCCAAACCACAGAGTAGGGACAAGCCACCGGCATCCCCCTGGAGCGGGTTCTGCTCCTGGCTGGAATTTCAGGATAGGCTAAAAAAAACCCCAGAAGCTGGCAACCTCTCCACATGGGAGCACTGACAGCCTCCAGGAGGGTTTGATGAGTCCATCGAAGCCAGAGCCAACGACGCCGAGCCCTCCCCACGCCTGCCGCAGGGGCTGGCAGCGGCTGCAGGAGCTGAAGGCTTCTCCCTTGGGACGACACGGCTGGGAAACACCCCAAAACTGTGACACTAGTGGGAATGGAGGCAGTGATGGGCACACCACGACGGGACAACCTCTGCAGCACCGCAGCTCTGTTGACTATTCCAGCTCCACTTTTTTTTTTTTTTTTTTAAATAATCCCATGGATGTTACAAAGACTATAACCCAGGCATCCACAAATCATTAGGGAGCAAAAAACCGCCACCGACTTGGCCAGCAGGACCCCCGAGATCTTCCCTGTCATCATTCCAAGTACAACCAACCCAACCAACCAAAGCGAACCTCGCAGCCTGCACATAAAAAAATCCAAGTAGGGCGTCAAATCTAGATGAGAATGGAGCAAATTTGGACACAGCCTTCTCTTGCCTTAAGGATAAACTTGATAAAATGGGATTTCTGTTTCTCAACAGTCCCGTGGCTCTCTTTCGAACAAGAAGTCATCAGCTTTCCCTTTGCAATCTCATCATCACGTTTCCCGAACGCGACATCCCACCAGCATTACAAAATAAAATAATTTAAAAACTCCCAATGTTTACTCCTGCAAAAACAATCCCAGGTTCTTAAGAAACCACCAGGGCTCAGGGAGTCCACGCTCATCAAGCATCACTGGGCATTACAGAACTAAATAAATAACACCTGTTACCAAAACCTCCTGCTGACTTCACAGAAAATGTTATCAGGAGCCCTCCCGGTACTCTGTAAACCGCCCGAGATCACGGTCCGCTCACTGCCACAGGGCTGCACAGAAGATGCTCACGGCGCAACGATGAGGTTTGGTTTCCATGCCCTGGCTGGGGCAAAGGACACTCAACGGCATTTTTCATCCTTTCACCAAAAACTTTATTTTATTTCCTTTGGCAAAGGAAAAAAAAAAATTGTAATTCCTCCTGGAGCAGGAGAACAAGCATAAAAATTACTAAAAGCCACATCACAATTCCTTACTCCCTGTTGTATCCAGACCCCAGGAGCCAGGGGTGCTGTTCTCAAGCTTTGTAGAATAACCAAACACACCAAAAGGTGATTTTATTGAGGGCAGGAGCTGCAAACAGGCCTGGGGGGAGGAACCTGCTGGGGGTGAGGGGTCCCAGTACTCTGAAAAATCCCCAATTTCTAGGGCAGGTGTCATCACCCCACTTAGGAAAGCTCCTCACTTCTTTAACTTACTACAGCTGAGTAGCAAGCAGAGGAAGGAATACTTGCAAGATCTTATGTGAGGAGCGAAGATGACACCTATCAGATTTTATGAGACAGCATCATCCACTAGATTTTAACAAAACACAAACTGCCAGTGCAGTGCTTAGAGAAGCTTTTCCATTTTTTCCCCTTCAACACAAAGCCACTTTCAATTCCTCCAGCGAGTAAACCAGCACCTAAAGCCCAATTCTGCATCTCCNTTCGGTACGCTACTTCCAACTCCTGTCTGGGACCTCATAGTTGGAGGCTGATGGTTTTCCTGATACGAGGATTACTGTCACCGGACCCCAGTGACAAGTCTGCTATAGCTTTTGCTATGGGGAAATTCTTGGGAGTATTTTCCATCTAGGAAAAAAATCAAGAGTGGAAAAAGGGCAGAAGTTTTGGGGATAAGAGGGAGCTGCCAGCAAACAGGGTTGGGGGGCATCGCGCTCCGGAGCCGCCCCGTCCGGCCAAACCAAATGGGCTGGACCAGGAAGAAAACTACCTTAAAACCAGGGGAAGCTGCAAGAAAATATCACTTACGATTTGTATGGTGTAAAGTTGATGATAAAACCCTGGTCCGAGGAAGCATCTCAGCCTGAAATTCCAGGGGGAAAAGAAAAAGTGGAACGCTGCTGCAATCCGTATTTCCAGACACAGGAATGGTTCACCGCTCTGCCTAGACTAGCTTCAATCTGTCCAGTTTTAGAAATAGTTGGTTATGACTTTTAAAGGCAGAGACACTTTGATTGCCCATGATTGGAAGAGCTGGGATCAAGCCAGTAACTGCCCACGGCCCCCAGATGCGCCCGGGTTCGCTAACGAGGAAAGCCCACCTCTGTCCCCCTCCCTGCTAATGACTAACAGGTGGGTCTTCCAAAGGGACCCAAAAATCAAAAGCTCTTTTCTAAAAATATAGTCCTGCATTTAGAATGCAAGATTTTAAAAAAAAAAAAAAAAACCAAAACACTCGATAGCTGACATTTCCCCAAACAACCGCTTTTATAGGAACTTCAGGCTGAAAGCAGAAAGTTTTGCGAGGCGAAGAATACAAATCTTTGTTTAAGATTCAAGCCCCGTGGACGAACCCATTCCCTCGGCCAGCTCCGGAGCTCGAGCACAAATCAGCTTTATGGTAATAATAGATTACAGAAGGCATCGCCGCAAATAATAATAATTTTTTTTTTTTTTTTACTACAGGATGCGTAATTGAAATGTCTGCAATCCAACAATCACCTTTGAATTCATAAATACCTCATAGTATTCTGCACACACTCTCCTATAATGAGACCGTCTTCAATTTTCCTCGGTAAAGAGACCTTTAAAGAATGCTAAAGCAGGTCGGCGCCCTTATGCACTGATGGAAACAGGAACAAAAGCATTTTGTCACCAGGCATCTCGTCTATCATTATTTTCTTCACTCTGCTTAAACAAACTGGAAAAGTACGTGCTTCCCCCCCCCCTCCCCAATATCTGCAGTTTCATTCCCATCCATGAACCACCATCCGTGGTCCATTATACCGAACCGTCCCCGGCTAGCGTTTTTCCTGCTTCGCTCATATTTAAAAAAAAAAACAAACATAGGATTAAAATGTCATCCCATCCCTCACGTTCTAGGGAGCCGTGTGTATCCCCCTCCTCTGGTCACGGTATATTTAATCAAGTGTGAATGATTAAAGTACTTCAATTAGAGCTTACATACATTCATCGCAAGCAATTCAAAGGCAGCGCAGAAGTGTAGCTGAAAGAAGAAATTACTTCTCCTACTACTTCTGAGATTCTCCATCTCCCACTTTCCTCTTTGCACAGCCAAGCAGAACCGGGGAAAGGGGGGGGACACACCCGGGAAAGTACCCAGCGCTAAACCCCAGCCAGGATTTACCTTGGGGGCACGTCCCTCGGCAGGACAAAAGGCTATTCTTTCCCCCTCTGCAAGTTGGGGGGGGGTGTGTGGTGTTTTTTTCTTTTTTTTGTGAAAATAATAACCTCAGAGCAGCACGCGTAAATCCGCGCACTTGCTTTCCAAATGATAGAGAGGGTTTAAAATTTTAAGTTGGGGGGAAAAAATAAAAAAAATAAGAAACTATAGAGGGGGGAAACTGAGAATTTTGAACCCCCTCAGGCCAACCGCGCACCTCCCGCGGGGTTCCGAGCGGCGGAGAGTTGTGAAGTGACGACTGAGCCAAAAAAAAAAAA
>VZTO01009373.1:0-13430 GCA_013400615.1 Syrrhaptes paradoxus | reverse complement strand
CAACGGGCGAGAATGAAAAAATAAAAGAAAAGAAGAACTCCGCAGGAAAACAGTACTAGTTATAGCTGTGACAGCTAGAGATATGATTTTTTTTTTTTTTTTAAACTGCAACAGTTGTACACTGGAAGTCCTACTGTGATATAATTATACCGGTGTAAACACGCCCCGTACCATCTTGCTTATTTTACTTTGCGAATTAGAACAAGCTGCACTGGTGTATGCATTTCTTCTAGCAAGCAAATTGTGTCTCCCACAAAGATTTTTGCTGCTTTAAGAGAAATGGTATTAAAGCAACAGACCTCTGCAGTGAAGACGGGTCCTTAGTTTCTAAGTAAGCATTTTTACTTTTTTTGTTGGCAATAAATACGCCGTAGGAATCCAGTCCTTTAAAGAGAAAGATGAAAGGCACAGCAAATCTGGTCTCTTATGTTCCTGTTTCCTGATCAGACTTCAGAAAAGGGCAGAGAAATGCCTTCGACCTTTGCTGTGAAATCCCCAGGAAATCCCGATGCCCAGGATCTGTGGTCAGGAAAAAAAAATCTCCCAAAAGCCAAGAGACATCAAGGATGCCCAGAACGTCAGCATGGTCACAGCCTTGGTGGACTTCCAGATTTCAGTGGACACATGTTGGTAGGGGAAAACCAGCAAGTTTCTCCCCCTGCTCGTGTCTGGATCCTCATCCCAGGCGAGCAAAGCCGGACCCGGGGAAGGCACCTGATGTAAATCTTCGCCACGTGGAGGGGGTGGGAAAGATGTAGAGCAGAGGGGCCATCACGACAGCTCCTTCTCTGCCATTCCCTCCCATACCTGCTCCACCCTCTTGGCCAACAATTTTTTCATGGATTCGCTGTAGTAGGAATTGATACAGGATGTGCTGAGCAGCTCCCTGGCTTACACGTCGTCCAACATTTTGGCAATAGAAAAATGAGTCTGAGTTTCAGAGAACTCAGGACACCCCAAGGTGACTTTTTTAGTTAATAGCACCAAGATAATGTGTCATGGGTACCAAATGCCTATATAGATGTGGTCTGGTTGGGGACCTTTCCTTGTCTGGGACACATCCTTCTTTTCATCTGGCGTACTTGTGTGGGGTCTGCTACAAACCCTTTGCATCTCCAAGGTTTTAGGACCTACAATGAAGAGCCCTGGAAGATGCAGTAGTACTCCGGTGGGTAAATTGATGGGAAGAGCCTTCAGCGCCTGAGCTGTACCNCCCTGGAAGATGCAGTAGTACTCCAGTGGGTAAGTACAGCGCCTGAGCTGTACTGGTTCTGAGCAGCACCAGCAAAGGGGAGTTTTAAAAAGCCTGAGTGCAATGACACGGTTCCATATAAACTTTTTTCTATGCCCCTGAGAAGTATATTGGATATTGATACTGAGCCAAGAAGAAAGAAAATTGCTCGTTACTGGAATTAACCCATCCTCCCTTTATGCATTATCAACTAAGAGAGCGGCTCGCGTGAATAACTCAGTCTGGGGACTCAACAAAAATCCTGGGAAATTGTTTTGGATAGAGCCTAGGTTTTGTTTAAACAAATAAACAGAAAGTACAAAAAAAAGGAAAGAACTACTCTGAGCCGATCCAGAAGGGTTTGTGTCGTGCAAACTGGCATTTGCATTCGTTCTCTGCAGGTTTTTCTTTAATTTAGATAAATATCTATTTAATTTAGATAAACATCTAAACTTAGATAAATATCTGCAAATCCTATTTGCAAAACAAAAAGAGGCACTTCATGTAGAAAATATCAAACTGGAAAACTGCAAAACTTGGTCATTTGGGGCTTTTCTTCTACATGAGGCTATTTCCTGAAATCCTGATGAATTTGCAAATAGTTTCAGCTGTCCCAAAATTACACTTTTCAGTAAACAGCTACTTGTCTGATGAAAATCACTCAGCTGTTACAAGGCCTTGGCTGGCTCTCGCTGTTACATTTCCAATGGGATTTTTCCCCAACAGGAGCGGGGGGAGTTTAAAGATGGATCATTCCCTCCATCCTGTTGCAACTTCTGCAGCTTCGGCTCTTCCCCGGCTGCAGGATGGGGACGTGAAGAGGGATGACAGCGACTGGGGGTGCACCCCTTCAGGAGGAAAAAAAAGCCAAAAGGCAGCGTGTGGAGTCTAAAGGAGATAAGAAGTGTAGAGGATTGATGGAGGACCCACGGTGGAAGTCGAGGAGGGTTTTACCTCTTTAATTCTCTCCCCTATTATTGGGTGGGGGCAGGGACTGTGTGAGCGGGTGTGTGTGGTTTGGCCCCCAGCCAAGGGCCAAGCTGCCAAAGGGTTCAAGAGGCTGGGGAGCGGTGGAGGACCTCTATGAGAAGAGCAGCATCCTGGCAGCTCCTGTCCATGAGCTATCAAATAGAAACGTTATCTAGCGAGGGGGGCTGGGGGAAAGAAAAGGCTCGAAAATCCAGTTTGACACATGTTGTGTTTTGAGTAAATATTATTTTAGCTATCTAAAGTATTCAAACTAATCACAGCAGTTTCCTTTAATGCCTGCCATTGCAGACACAAGGTTTATTTACTGTAATGTAATACATCTTGAGGGAGCGGCGTATGCAGATATTAGCAATTAACTCATTAATCTAAAAATCACAATTCTTGCAATTAATAGAGCACTGCACAGTCACTCTAATTACAAACTCTGCACAAAAGGCCAGTCTCACAGGGAACATGCAGCCTCCTAATTAGCCAAGATTTCAAAGGCAGACAGAAAATTGAGATGTTGAGGGTCAGGGAGGGGAAAAATGTGAATACCCCGCGCTGTGAGCTTATCTGCCAGCCGAGCGACAAGCAACACAGAAAGAGTTTACTTGGGCCAAGTCTGGGGGTCAGCGCTGATGTACCCAGGGAAGGCGTGACACCGTCTGCCGCCAGCGGTGCGACATATTTTGGGGGGAGGCACCACCAAGAGTGGCTTGTGCAGAGGTGGGTTCCCGTAGCTCCTCTAACCAGGGAGTTCCCAAACTTTTGCACAGCTGTGCTCAAGGGAGGCACTGCCATGGGCTACATCCGTATCTCCTGGGAGACCCACGGCCACCTCTGGGGCTGTGGGATGGGATGCAGCCCCTCGGGATGCTGGCTAGCGGTACGGCATTTTCTCCCCGAGCCCTGCGAGATGCCAAGTCGCCTGGCTCCGCTCCAGCGAAGCACTTCTATACGCATTTAACTTTAAGCACAGGAGCAATCCTGCTGATTTCATTAGGGCTGCTCGCACGCTTAAGGACTTGGCTGGGTTGGAAAAAGAGTGCTCAGCACGGAGCAGGACTGAGCGCTGTATCCACGGGCGTGACCTTGCCAAGGCTTTCAGCATCTCCATTGGAAGCAATAAGACCCACTTCCCTGTGTGTCCCCGTGCCAGCCGGCGCAGCGGCAGAGCCCCACAGGTGACACCAGTGGAGTTACCTCCTTGGTGAGACGCGAGCCCTGGCCGCTGGCGTGCTTGGTGGTCGGGTGTTCAAATCCCAGCAGGAGTGTCAGCCCCCGGGCATCGCAGGCATGGATGTTGGGGCTCCAGACAGCATCCCGGGAGATGCTGTGGGAAGCGTTTCCTCGCCCAGTACTCCACCCAGATGTTATTGTAATCTTTATCTTCGAGCAAGAGACAGAGAGTCTGCCAGCATGCGGCTGGTGTTGCTAGAAACCGTTATCATGAGCGGACTTGCAGTGGAAAAAGGCTGCGTGAGACAATGCCTGCTTGACTTACAAAGTAAAAATACGATTGCAGCACCGATCCTCTTCCCTTATATTGTGTCCCTGTGCTACAGCCTCCCAAGGAGTTTAGAAGCTTATGGTTTTAGAGAGTATTTTTTTCATCATAGTTTACTGATCATGTCCCAGAAATAAATTCCTCTATCAGTAGCAATTTTTTTAGGGTGTACCAATTTTTTTAGGGGGCTTCTCCTGTTATCCTCGCTTGCTGAAAGGATCTTTTCAGCTCCGAGAAAATGATCCCTGGGGGAGCACCTCCTCATCCAGGATCTCTGGCCCCTGTAATGAAGGAGGAAACATCTCTGTGGGTGGTGGAGGGGACAGAGTGGAGAATCGAAGCCACCCAGTGTTTCTTTAAGGTCCCTTCCAACCCAAACCTTTCTATGATTCTGTGACTCTATGATTGAACTAGAAAAATCCTGAGAATGAAACATGAGGAATAACAACTCCATTGGGGTCCCTAAACCCTGTCATGCCAAAGTGGTGCTCACAGCTTTTTGGCATTTACTGGGCAATGCTGGTAGCTGCTGGTGCTGCTGGGGGGTAGGGGCTGGGCACCAGGGTCGTCTCTAGAGTGCACCTGAAGGGTGGTTAGGAAAGTGGTAAAGGTGAGAAGAAATGTTCATTTCTCTGGAAAGGTGGAGAAAAAGCTTAAGAAAAAAAAGTTTTGTGAAAATTACTGTCTCTGGATTGTTGTTTGCTGGCAGCAGAGTATGGGATGCTGATGTATTTTTTAATAACAAAGACTGCTGGACGTGGGAATAAACAGGAGTTATTAATACACTTCTTGTAAGGATGACCCGATGCGAGTCGTGCCCGGGGTGAAGCAGCACAGCTCTCCGGAGCTCTTGTCTCGTCTCTGCCCTTTCCCTCCCTGGCTTGAGCTCTTTGTGCCCGACCTGTCTGTGCTGCAGTCGGGGCACTCGGACCCGACCCACAGCCAGGGCTGTTGAGAAACTTTGATTAATTAACGGTTGTAAAGCATTGCTGGGGCAAAGAAAGGCACAACGGATATAAAATTTCTGGGAAGGAGTTGCAACAATGTGATGTTTGTATACAGATAAACTAAGTTATGTTTTCTTTCTTTAAATTTCTTTTTTTTTTTCCTTCTCGCACATGAAATCGTTATTGTAGAGTGTTTTGTTGCAACCTAAAGACAGTTATTCAATGGGCAAGGAAATCAGAGTAAATCTTAAACCCTCTCCATTGCTGTCACGTAATTAAACGTCATGTTTTACCAAGATTATCTCCCCAAATGAATTATGAGAAGAATACGGTTTCAATACCGTTCATTCAGTAATTAATCTTTGTAGGGAAGAAGCTGTGCACATTTCAAGGGCTAGTAAAGTATATGTAAAATATTCATCAGTGTTGAACTAATAACAGACCACTGGATGCCAGCCAGGACAGATGAAATGGGACCACTTGTGTGCACTTCTCAAAAAACAGGAATTTTATCCAGACATCCCAAAACTCCTAGGAAAGCCAGTAAATTACAGATACGCTGGGGGAAATCATGCTCCGATTTAAGGATACCAGGATTGCACTGTGCATTGTAGAAAAGAAATGAAGAAGAATAAAATGTAAAATATTGCTGAAAGTTCAAGTGGAGCAGTCTGTCTTGGGAGACAAAAAAGATGATAAAAAAAGAATTGGTAAGTCCAAGCTGGCAGTTATTAGAATAGCAAAAACATAGTGCTTATGTACATAATGGTTTAACTTAGATTAAAAACCATAACTTATCTGAAAACACCCCGTTCAGTACTTCGGAGGTTAAATATGGTTCTCAGCAGCTCTCACAATTAAATTGTTTTTCCCTCGCTTCAATAAAGTATATTAAAAATCATTTCCTGAAAAGCAACAAAAGATCATTATTTCGTTTGCAAACTGACACCGTGTTATTCCTTTTAAAGGAAAACACGTGCGGCAGCGGCGCTTGCACGCCCTGAGCCGAGAGGCAGAAAGCAAACAGCCCTGCACCTCTCCTGGCGAGAGCAAAGCAGACCAAAGGAACCGATTCCTCGCTGAATTTGCCCGACAGGGTGATGCCACGAACCCCCTCAGACGCATCCCTTCTCTCCGTGCAGCCTGTCCTGTGGGGGGGACCTGCGCCCTGCTCCGTGGGGAGAGGCTCCGGGGAGATCTGCTGGTCCCCAGCCTCTTGTTGGGGTGGTGCCTGGGCTCACCAGGCGGTTTCCCAGTGACAAGGACAGTGCAGGGAAGATGTTGGACCTGTGCTGGCACAGGAGCACATCCTCTGCTATGGGAATGCAGGCAGCAGATCTGCCCATGTCCATTAGAATCAGAATCACAGGATGGTTTGGGTTGGAAGGGACCTCAAAGCCCATCCAGTGCCACCCCCAGCCATGGGCAGGGACACCTCCCACTAGCCCAGGTTACCCAAAGCCTCATCCAGCCTGGCCTTGAACCCCTCCAGGGATGGGGCATCCACAGCTTCTCTGGGCACCCTGGGCCACTGCCTCACCCCTCGCACAGGGAAACATTTCCTCCTAATATCTCATCTAAATTTACCCTCCTTCAGCTCAGGTGTTTCGTTGAAGCGGGCGCACAACATCTGCCGGGGCGTGCGGTGATGGAGGTAGAGCCTCAAAGCCCCGACAGCTGAGCAGGAGTGGTTGCTCCGAGGCACTAATCCCCTGTAAGCAGACGGTCCAGAGAGGAGCTTGTTCCAGTTCTGTACATTTTGCTGGTGGATATTTTTGCAGCCTTGCATTGTTTATACAGTAGATTGTATTTGTACATGGCTGATGGGAAGGTCTGAGATTTACAGTCACATCTTCCTTCTGGCTATTTTCTTTTGGTACGGAATAGTATTTATAAAAAAATCATCCTAGGATAAGAATAACTACAATACACAATCCCAAAATGACCAGCAGGCTCCTCTGCCCGCTAGGACAGCAGCTATAAATGTACAATCAGATAGAAGAGTCATGTTCAAAAGTAGGAAATCAGCGGGGCTTGTCTCCCGCAGGAGGCTGGGTTGCCACGCTCTGCAATTCATCGTGTTGCCCTCCCCATCTTTGCCACCCGGCTTTCCCCATCCTTGGGATTTCTGTCAGATTTTCACCGTAGGGAAAGGTGATGCTTTGGTAGCAGATAAGGTGTTGTGGGCGAACCGAACTCCAAACCAACAGTAGTGTAGAAATACAGATTGTGGGAGCTGTGCTGATGGGGAGCAGTGATGGGAACTGGCAAAACCACCAGTAGCTTCCCAAAGACGTCCTCTGAAGGTGCCGTGAAGTATCTTAAAGGGGACCTACAAGAAAGATGGGGAAGCTGTGGATGCCCCATCCCTGGAGGGGTTCAAGGCCAGGCTGGATGAGGCTTTGGGCAACCTGGGCTGGTGGGAGGTGATGGTCTTGAAGGTCCCTTCCAACCCAAACCATCCTGTGATTCTACCTCCATGGGCTACGTCAGTGCAAGCTGCTGTGAACCACTCAAGTTATTTCCTCCCCAATGGCAGAATGAGATCCATATCACCATTCAGCAGCATTCAAAGTCTACATCACATGGACAAATTCCTTCTGCTGTTGTTCCCCTTCAGAGGAAGGAAGGAGAGCTCCCTCCGTTCGGCAGCAGCCGTCTGTCTCTCCGTAACTCGCCTTCTGCTCCACGGAGGATGGGAGCAAAGAGGCACCAACCCTTCTCCTTTCATTGCCCTGCGCTGGGAGCTGGGTGGCTCCGTCACGGAGGTGGCGAGGTTAAAAAAGATGGGGAGAAATGGGAAAATTCCTCCAGACTTCGTTGTGGATGTAAAAGGCCCTCGAGGGATTAACATATGAAGATGGAAACTGTCATCTATTTTTGGAAATGTTTTCCTCTCAGGGACTAACTACAAGGCTATTAATCAGCATAACAAGAAGAGGAAGAGACTCTCAAAGATCAATTGCTCCTCGCTGGAGAAGTAGTTCAAAATAATTGTGTATGTGTTGGGGCTCTTTTTGGCGTAATTGAATGGTACCAAAAGAGTCAAGTATATTTAAGGGATAATCTCTCCTGCGCCGTAGTGAACAAAGCAATAAACGCCCATTGAGATTGATTAATCACCGAGGAGGTGCCAAGTTTAATCCATCCCAGAAGTCTTTTCCAACAAGGATCCTGCAAAGCGTTGGGGATTATTATTATTATGCAAGGAACTATCAGAAAATAAAAAATTTCCATCTCTTTGAAATACCAAAATATTATGCTTCTGCCCCCACCTGCAGGAAACCTCCACCCCAGAGGTTTGGACAAGGATCTACTGGTAAAACTGACTGTGGACAGGAAAGGATCAGGCAGCGTAACGCCTAGAAAACTGGCTCCTTCCTTGTTTTCCCCTTAGATAAAGAGGGGGAAAGCATAGAAAAAAGAGTCTTCTGATTAAAAAAAAAAAAAGCTTCAACAGATAGACCTTTCCGTTTGTAAAAACAAAGCCTGTCCCCTTCCCTCCCCAGCAAACCCAGCCTCCCTCGCTGCCCAAAGCGAAAGTCTTTGTAATGTCCCACTGACCTGGAACACGTGGGACCAGACCTCCACCTTTATCTACAGAAAATGCAAAGCAGGGCAACAAAACGGAGCGAAAGAGAAAGAGATGTATGACATGTGTCGACAGAGAAAACCAAGAGTGTCATTGCCTTTCGCCCATCATCCTTGTGATGGGAAAATTGCATTTTTCTGTTGAGAAGCCCTGAACCATCTCTGGCATCACCAAATCGGTGGGGAATGGATGGTGGTAGAGTGGTGGGATGGAGCCGCAGGCTCCTGCCCTCGCCCTGGAGGCAGTTCTTCACCTGGGAGCGATGCTGTACACACCTGCCAGGAGGGAGGACACAGAGCCAGGAGAGAAAAGTGGTCTGGATTTGAATAGTAACCACATCGGGAGGATTAATAAAGGCAGCATGGTCACCAAGGAGATTTTCATCTTATTCTTATGCAAATAAAAGAGTGCAAACATGATGGGTCCGTAGAAAGCCTGGCTAGTGCTTCACAGGGTAGGCAAGAAACTTCAGAAATCTCTGCGTCCAGCCTCCATACAGGAGCATCTCGTAGCTGCTTCCACAGATTTTTCTCTTTTTGCCTCTAAGCAATGCTGGGTACAGAAAAAAACCACTTTAACCCAGCTGACAAATCAAATGCAAACACAAGAACAATCATTTGCTTCATCTTCCTAACCTGGAGACAGGATTCCTACCATGAAAGAGCACGAAACAACAAACACCTGATTTGCTTGCAAGGTCCTTTTGCAAGAGAGAGGACGTGGCCTTTCATCTGCCGCCTCTTCTCTCTGATGTACAAATCCCTGGCGATGCAATTTCCAGGGCAAAGCCCACTTTGGCTTGTGATTTAAAAAAAAAAAAAAACCAAACAAAAAACGCACCTGAACTGGTCCATCCATCGGCTCCGTGGTTTCCAGCCTTTCTGGAGCCCAGTCGCTTGCCTCTGGAATAAGCTGGTGGCTCAGGGAGGGGTCAGGGTCATGCAGGCGGGGTGGGCACAGAAAGAAAAGGTCAAAAGGAACCAATTCAACCCGTTTTGAGCTATAAATTCCAACGAGAGGCAAAGCTTATGGCCCCGGTTCAGGAAAGTATCGGTCAGCAGGAAAGCCGTTGAGGATGTGTGGGCGGGCGTCGTTCCTGGTGCAGGGTCTAACGTTGCTCTGAAGGGACAATCGGCTGGACATTGCCACACGGGGGGTAAGCAAAAGCCTTCTCTGGACAGGGTACCACACAGAATGATGACTGTTTTCAAAAGGCTTTCTGCTCAGTATTTTACTATTTTATGCTCTTTTCTGCATTTGGTCTTCAAAACCAAAAAATAAATCCTATTAATTTTGCTTTTTTTTAAACCATAGGAGCAGTTGTATTAAATCTGCCAAAGCTACTTCTAATAAAATTGTGATTTCTGATGGAAACTTAAAAGCAAGACCTAGAGTCATCTTTCTCCTTGCCTCCATGCATCTCAGTATCACGAGAACCCAAGCTGTGGCTGGTGGGTTGGATTTTTTTTCATTCCATCATTCTCTTGAATAGAAAATTACAAAAGTAATTACACTGCAGGAAAAACCTTCAGCTTCTGGATCATGTATATCTGCTCAACGGTGACCACAAGCAAAAGTAAGAACGTGTGGTCTACCAGCAGACTAATTACCAAACACAAACTGTCAACTCATTAACTCCGGAGCTCATGGCTGTGATGCACTGACGCAAACTTCTCCACTGGACCTGCACGGAGAGCTTCCTCAGCATCTCCCTGGCTGCCCCTCAATCCCATCCCACCCAGGGGCACAGCCAGGAACGGGATTCCCATTTAATTTGGGAATACCCAGTGGATGCAGTAATCTATCCCTAAATTTTATTTTGGGAAGGATTTTTTTCTGCCTTCCAGATGCAGCTCAAAACTCCACTAATTTCTAACGTGCTTTATGATAAATGGTAGCTCCAAAGAAATCTTTATGACTTCCCATAAAAATCTGCATGTGAAAGCATATGTTGCTCCTTACTGAGGTGTAAAGGTGCTCTATCGAGGTCCAAAGGCAAGGCTATAAACACGGGCTAGCTGTGGCCATCGCGGGGTTCAAACCCACGAAAGGCTGTGTGCTGGGAATGCATTTTCACTGACACCGTGCAAAACGAAACGAAAGACCTAATTAGCACGAAAGCACCTCGGGGCTTGACTGTTGGCCATTCCATCCAGCAGGACTTTGGCCATCAGCTTTAAAAAGTGCAGAGTAAGACCCCAAAGGAGACCCAACGCCTCCTGTTAGCTCGGGGGCTGCTCTGCAGGGGCTGCTACACGTGCGTAGATGTTGCTCGCACAGGATGTGGCGAGAGTGTTTTCTTGTGAAGGAACTGGATGGGACCCAAGAGATCTCATTGCAGGTTTTATTTCTGCCATTGGCTTCCTGTGCGACCCTGGGAAAGTCACTTAACTGTGGGTGTCTGTCCCCACTCACAGACCACCACCACTTTGGTTTTGGTCCCCAACTGGACTCCCAGCAAGGCAGGAGGGAGGATGTTTCGCTCAGAGTTTCCCCCAGTGGTGCCTGACCCCTGATTATTATGAATAATAAAATTTAGTCTGAGAAAAGTCTGAAAATTGCTCTTTAGCATTACTCGCATGTAACACACAGGTTTAAAATAAAATTCATATTCTCTTCACCTTCTCCTGAACAGTAGCTGGTATTTGATACCAAGAGATTTTTCCTTTTAAATTAATCACAAGTCGTCAAGTTCTAGGTAGAGCATCTGGGTTTTTTTTTTTTTNTTTTTTTTCTTTTTTGGGCTAACTTCAGAATTAATACCAGTGAGTTTGAAAAGGGTATACATTTTTCATTATGTCAGATGAAAAGAACATCTTTCCTATTTGTATGATAGTGCAATAAAAGACATCACCAGTGACTTCAGCTCCTGGGTAATTTTTTACTTGTCTATCTGGTTCATTTTTCTTTGATCAAACAAAGACTAAAAATACTGTGGCATTTTACTACTTCAAAACTCAGACATACATGGACTTTATCTTTCCGAGGGAATATTGGAAGCTACGGTATGTTTGAATTGCCTGAACTCTGCGGTTTTTTGGATAAGGACCAATTTCACCAAGCGGAACACAGCTGCAGCTCTGCCCCTTACAACATTTACCGCGACCCACCCTAGTGCTGCCACCAGCCAGCACACACCGGGGGTTGAATCAAGCAATGATGGGGTGGGGGGAGTTGCAACATCCTTGTCTTACTGCCCTGCTATTTGAAAGTAATCTTACTTTATTTTTTTTTCCCACCACAGGAGAAAAATGACAATGTCAGAAGCAGACTGGGCTCCTTGGTTGCTTCGCTGTCCCCTCCAGTTGCCCAACCCTAATTCATTCTTCCCCCATGTGCCTGCCTGCCTTTGTCTCCGGCTTTCTACCTTCTTGCTTTCCTTATCTTCAAGCACTTCCCCTAATCCCACTCACTTCTCTGTCATTCTTATTTATTTTCCTCCTTTGTCTCCAAAATCAATGGCAAAGTGCTTAACTCTTGCTGCCTGAACTTCCTTTCCTTTATCTCGCTTCCTCTCCTTTCTGCAGCTTTGCCTTCCTACTTCTCCTCTCTCTGCTGCACATTCATTCAGTGTTTTCTGCAATGACTCCTCGTCTTCTCTTCTCTGTCGCTGTCTCTCCACCTTTCCCGTAGCTCCCCTGGCTCCAGCGCCTTTCCCAGCTCACAGGGATCTCCAGCCCTCCGCTTGTCCCCTCCACTGGGGCTGCGGCTCCATGACAACCCACGTCCTGAAGCTCTTTTGCTCCACAACATAAAACCACAGAATCACAGANCAGAGCCCCCCCATCTCTCCTGTAGCCCCCTTTCAGCACTGGAAAGTGCTGGAAGGTCTCCCCGGAGCCTTCTCTTCTCCAGGCTGCACACCCCCAACTCTCTCAGCCTGCCCTCGCACGGGAGCTGCTCCAGCCTCGGACCATCTCCGTGGCTCCTCTGGCCCCGCTCCAACAGGTCCATGTCCCTTCTGAGCTGAGGACCCCAGAGCTGGATGCAGCACTGCAGGGGGGGTCTCACCAGAGCAGAGCAGAGGGGGACAATCCCCTCTCTTCACCTGCTGATCAGACTTCTTCTGATACAGGTCGAGGATATCTTCCTTCCATCTTCCTTTCCCTCTGCCCCTCCAGACCGCTCCAGCCCCTCCACACCTTTCCCATCGCTCACTCCACCAGCATCACCACCCACACCTCTGCTCCCAGCTGTGTGCCCACATCTGGACCTGCCCCTTCACAACACTTTTGCCTTAATCTGCAATTTTTTCCATCCTCTCTTTACAACCACCTCGATTTCCATGATGAACCCTTCCCTTCTCACGAAGCCTTCCCTGCAGCCCGTCCTCTTTCTTCTCGCCATCAATAATCCCCGCTCCCTCCCTCATCTAAACTGCTCTCTGTCTCTTGCCTTTTTTAGCCTCTAAGTGCTTTGGGACAGGGAACATGGATCATCTCTGTTTATAAAGTGACTGGTAAATTTGGTGACACTGTATAAATATTTCCTTATTAATTACAGTCTCCAGCATGAGGCTTTTCTTCAAAAAAGGTTTGCAGAAAGGAAATACATATTTTGGCAGCATCTCATCGAGTATGTTGACCTCACTTGATAATTTCCCTCCCAGCACAGGAAAGCGCATACCACAGCGATCGCTATCGTTGCGGCAGACGCGCAGACCTTCTTCCGCACGCGGAAAGATAAAGACCTATCTGTTAACCTCCTGTTTGTCTCCACATCATCGCAGACCGGTTACGCGATAACGTTCTAAGTGAGGGTGACATTTCCTACACCTCAGCTCCTACAATGAGATCTGAGTGTCAGAGAACATCATGTCGGCGCAGGTAGGGAGAAGGGAGGCATTAATCATCCCCAGCGGCACCGGTGCTGACCGTTTGTCAGCGCTGGCGTTAACATTTCACTTCATTCATTCACTTGACACATTGAGACTTTCTCCGGTGCTCAAACCTTCCTCGTCAGTGGGTATTGGGCTGAGGAGCTCGTCTTGGGGACGTATCCTCATCTGGCCAACAACTTGCATAGTTCTCACTCACGTGGTTCATTATGGTGCTACCAAGCTTGAGAAAAATCTCTTTTTGGGGTGACAAGGTGTCTTTGGACTCTCATATAACCAAAACACACTTTCTGCTTTGAGTCTCCAGGAAAAGTGTGCCTGGCCCATACTCCTGCTTTTTATAT